>PNEQ01120136.1:0-27854 GCA_003012365.1 Medauroidea extradentata | reverse complement strand
GCTTGGTGTGTTAGCACATGCGCAGACTTTCGCTACCTTTGTAGTACGGCGTATCTCTAGACACTAGTTTGTGGGTGGGGCAGTCGCGACCAAAGTCGGTCAGAGGCGTCTATCTCGGCGCTCCTTTCCTGCTTTCTTCAAGGACCTCCGCGGGTCGTGGCCTCGTGTTATCACGTAGGTATTCCGGCTGCACAGTAGCTTCCTCGACTGTATAGACGCGCTGCCCTGGCTCCCGTGTCATCGAGGTTCTGTCCTACATCGCTCTTCGTGTATACGAACAAGAGCACTTTTCTTACATCTCTGCGTGGCAATATGGATTCCAGGGATTTGTATGCTGCCAACATCAATTCGCCTTCATTCCCTTGTTCAGTAATTTGATACATTGTTAATGTTTTATGACTGTAGAATATTTAATTTAGTTTCGAAAATGGCCTTCACTAGCTGTCAAGAAAATTGAAATGTTCATGGGATAGTCTATAAAAGTATCAAGGCTGAAATCCAATACCGATTTTTACGAGAATACAGCTTGATATTGTCATCTCAGCTATTTTTATATTTATGCGGTCAACAAAAGAAAATGGTGAAAATTTTTTTTTTTTCATCTGTGAAGAATTTTTTTCCCTCATGAGACGGCCGAACGTACAGTCACGAAAACAAATGCTCTAAATAGCAGGGCATACACATTCGTATTAAGTGGGCATGATACAAAAATCACTGTTGCATGCATTAGCTAAAAATTAAATATTTCTCAGACCTATTATGCAAAAAAAAAAAAATCCAAGTCAACAGTTTTGCCAACTTTTTTTTCGTAAACATTTGATATATAATCTTAGACGCAGAAATTTGGTAATGACTGTACTCTTAGGTGGTATTGCCTTCCCTCACTCCTTTATGTTGACTTCCAAAAACCTTGAGAGCTGAACGTTTTCAGTCTTAATTTATCCACCACACCTTCTTAACTCTAAATAAAAACACTCATTTTAAATTATTGCCAAATTATGTAACAACACCTCATTGGCTAAAATTGTTATTTTTCGCAATCTTGCTTTTGCAATTCGATAGACGTGCCCGGTATTAAGCGTGCTTGGTTGTAATGTGACCTTTGTGCCTGGTGCCATGGCGTTTGTTTGCAATTGTCATTTTCGTTCTCGCAGCAACGAGATGTGTCTTGTCCTTGAATAAAAGTTAACGTGTGCCTGGGCCGCCAAACGTCGTGTAATACTTACATGTATCAGTTTCGTTCAAAAACTGCTTAACGGGCTTGTATGTTATATTTAGAGTGTAGGACAATAATTAACACCAAAAATATTTACTGTATTTAGATTTTGGAAGTGGACGCATACGTAAGAGAGGCAATTCTGCAGGAAATTTGCGGAATAATTTCTTGTTCTGGTATAAATAGTGCGAGATTTCGGTTCACTAGAAAGCTTTATTCTGACACAATGTTTGCCCACTAATTTGACTACACATAATAGTTGTATTATTTTACTCAACTATCTCTAGAGCATGTGTAGCTGGTTCTTGATTGTATTTTATTGTTATATTTTGAAAATGGCTTAAACGCCAAGATTTATGATAATATGTAAGTTTGGAAATGCATAGATTATTTAAAGTTGTATAGCGACCTGTAGCACACCGCCATGCATACTAGGATCTCCACTTAAAACTGTGCAAGGTGTAGCTCCTAGCAACGACGGAAATACGCTGGTATATGCTGTTCATGGTTAAGTGAGCAATTTTGAAGACTGATTTGTTGTTAATAATTATATATATATATATATATGTATATATATATATATATATATATATATATAGTTGAGGCTTCGGATGCAGTTCCCGTGTTACAACTGGGTAGACTGGGCCCAGGGCGCCGCCCTAAGGTGTGTGTGAGGGGAGGGGGGTGAGGCGCAACTCGCAACCAGGAGATTGTACGTTTCTTTTGTAGTTGTATTTCACAATAGTTTTCGCATATCAGTCATACCGCCAACTTCCAATATTAACCTAACGGGGGAGTTACAGAACATAACATTCGAGTTTTTGGTTGGGGAAGGGGCTTTAGGCCCGTGGCGCCTGTCACCTCTAAGCCTGGCGGTTGCTCGGATGTTAACCTTTGGTGCGGTGAACTCTGTGCAGTACGCTGTATTTTACTACTATGGTATGTACAAACTGCCTGATAGAGGATGATAGGAACAATAAGGGCTTCAGAAGAGCTCACATTACAAATACTAGCCTATAGAAGAGAAGAAGCATTCTATGTGAGTGTCTGTTAGGCTCACAACGCTCCACGTGCCCGCATTGTTGGCTGCTTGACGTTGTGTTCAGAGATGATTTGTACCATAATACTTGCAGAGTTATCGTTTGTCGACGTGGAAGACGCTCAACTGGTAGGAGAAATCGTATTTGTAAAATTGTTTCCTGCCCAATATCGAGAAAGGGGTCAGCTGTTAAGGTACCTGCGCTTGAAACGCATTGCAGCGAGTTGCAAGGAATCATATTTGGAAGAAACATCTCAACGCGCATTAGGTTTGTACGTCTATGAAAAGAAAACACATTTCAAACACTATATCAGTTTAAAAAATTAGAATCGCTTGTTGGAAGCACGATATTCAAGACTCTCAAAATGGCTAAAAACAGCTTTTTTTTAAACTGCTGTATCTAGGAAAATTACAACCGGATTCGAAAAAACAATAACAGAAATAAGCGCTGAAATTTGAACCGTAAGTATCGCAAATAAAATAATATGGTCACAGTTCCAAGTCCCATAGGAAAATGAATAATAGTATAAACTCTGCGCGTCAGTTGCAGGATTTGCGTGTAGAGGCGATAATGCATTACATTCGTCGACGGACGTCACTCTTAACGCTCCATCGGTTTTGTGCCTCACATACACCAACGCATCCTACCTAGATGAGAACCTTAAGTCCACGATATATTTAATATAAGAAGTGCATGTATGTGTGTATATATATATATATATATATATATATATATATATATATATATATATATATATATATATATATACACTTTAAAGTGAGCACTGCCCCGCACTTAAAATATATATAAAAAAAAAAGTCTTTATATGTGCTATAGAATAAAAGTTTTGAGAGTTGTGGAATATTTACACTGGTTTTTAGTTAACATGGAAGTTTTTGTATTTAAAATAATAAATATAGGGCCATGATGACTCACAGAAAATTGTAAGCAGTGTTCAATTTATCCTGAACAGCCTGTTTTTTTTATAGATAGATTTTGTGTGTATCTGGTAGCGAGAATACCAATACATCCAGGGTTATGTGTTCACATTGATGTTTAAGGTATTACTGCTTTCCCTTTCATGTTACTTCACTAACACTTTATTAAATATATGTCTCAGCACTGTATTTAATACGATATCATTTATAATCGGTGATTATACGACGGTACCAAATATTAAAACATGTTTTGTAGACTGTGATGAAAGGCGAGTGTAAGTGGTTAAGTATTGTTATGTAGTTTTATAGTAACTGCGTTACAGAGGGAAGATAAGCTATGTTCTACGTTCCTGCTATAATTGTCATGAAAACTCATTGATATAATTGGGTCTGCCCCAGTGGTTAGCGTGGTAGCATTGCTAGCGATAGTCTTTTTGATACAGCTAGTTCATGATAAATAAAACACCTTCGAAGTCCTGGTTATTTGTTTCTCTGCAGATTTTCATCTGTCGCTTCGTGGAAATATAGCAGTGTAAGTAGTTTCCAAAGTGTTAACTCAAAAATGAATGTCTTAGGCCACCATAACTTACAGTTTTTATTATTATACCTGAGAAGAAGGCTCTTCAGATTTGTTTTTCCACGAAGAGTCTTCAAATCTCGCTTTCCAGTTCTCGACCAAAGACAAAATAACGTGTTGTCACTAGTAGTTCATTAATGAAGCTTGACGCGGGGTGAAAGGTATAGCTGCCCGTGACTTGTAAGGAAGTAACGGTCTGGTAAACACGTGACACTGGTGCATACGCACTCTACTCCGCCTCGACACACGTTCATGCGCGTGCATCGTCGGTGTCTAATGAGGGGAGCGGGTATGCAGGCCAGTAGGGGACCTCTCGTTTCCTGTCCGACCCTCGTCTTAGATCGCTCTCCTTGTGTACGAGGGTATCGCGACGTCGTTGCGTCCTGCCACTGGGAATTAGGGCATTGCTGCAGCGCTGTAGGCCTATGTATTACGCCCTCCTTGTAGATCTGACGCGTGAGCCGTGCCGTAGCGTGGCACACAAAGTATTTTTTCTTGTATAACTATTAAAAAGGTTTCCCATGCGTTTATTTACGAAAAGACACACTTCAGACTGCGCCCTTGTGGTTTTAAAAACCCCGTCCGCCAATTAAAAACAACATGGTCAAGCTCCTCAAAAGTGCTTAAATGACTTTTCCACATTGCTGTAGCTGAGAAAATATCAACTGTAATCATAAAACAAAATCATAGAAACCTGCATTGGACTTTACCGCATACCTTCCACAAATAAAATAAAAGGTCATCGCTTAAAGTCGCGTAGAGAAAAAATTACACATTCTACGAAAACACTGCCTAGAAGCGATGAGGTGTTTGAAGACGTGTTCGACTTATCTCCTTCCCCGTTTCCGTGCCTCAAACTTAAAAAATAAATAAATAAAAGAATAAAAAATTAAAACAAAATAACAAATAATATAAAAAACGTCCACTAACTCTTTAGATGGACGTTTGCCCAGGTCTCAGAGCGGTATACAGAGCTTCGGCAATAAACAGATCGTTCGAAAACTGCTCATCACACATGAGTGAGTGGAAGGTGGGAATTTTTGCGTTACTTTTAGGTATGTGTAGGCCTACAATA
This sequence comes from Medauroidea extradentata, assembly GCA_003012365.1. Taxonomy (NCBI): domain Eukaryota; kingdom Metazoa; phylum Arthropoda; class Insecta; order Phasmatodea; family Phasmatidae; genus Medauroidea; species Medauroidea extradentata. The sequence continues at coordinate 23,008 of PNEQ01120136.1, read as the reverse complement.
TACTTTAATCTTTAATATTGCGTCATAAAATGATAGGGTCACCATTGAATGTCTCGTAGAGGCGAATTGTCAGGGGGAGACTGCACGTCAGTTCAGCGACTTGCGCCTAGAGGCTAGGGTGAGGTGTGATGCGCGTTCTGTCTCGTCCTTACTGTATCCGCACTTCCAAGCCTCGAAGGCGCAAAATACGTTCACCCAGACAGCCACCTTATGTGAGTTTCTGTTGGCCCGTGGCTAGAATTTCGTGTAGGATATCCACTGTAGTAATTACTAACAGCCTTTTGGCTACCTTTGAAATTTTAAATGTGACACAGCGTCTAGGGATAGACATTCTTAATCAATCTGTGTTACATTTGTTAGAAAATTAAGTCCTTCTGGTGCGAGTTTCTAATTTAATACACGAGTGGGGAAAAACAGCAGCATGGTTCCGAAAACACTGTTTACGATTTTGTGACCACAGTTGGCTTGCTGCCAAGCATATCTTCAGTTTGGCAGACCTGGCGTTAGCTGTATAAGAGAAGCTTTTAAGTACATGAATACTGTGTCCATAACGGTGTTGCTGAAGATGAATCTTCTTCCCTTATATGGAAGCTGTCTTGTGTTGCAGTAGCCACCGCACCGACTCTCATCCTTGACTGAATTCGTTACTGACCGGCTGGGTCGTTAAATACGCGCGCGTACCGTTGCAACATTAAAGTGCCGTCGCCCGACATCGTGTATTCGCTTTTACCGGGACTGCACGCGCTGTGTGGTCGTAGTGAGATTGTATTACTCTGTAAAAATACTTGCTTGCTAAAATGTTTAGGATGTAATTAACCTAAAAGCAGTATGGGACAGTTACCATACTTTCCTCCTGTAAATATGCAAACTTTTACACTTGTTACAATACAATTTTGGTAACTTTAGAGTACACATTTGACTGTTGTTTAAAAACGTTTAGGAGTGCTACCATGGATATCTGGGAAACAATTATACCATGCCTACGTTATCGGTGTTCCTATACGTACGTGTGGCAAATTTACAGACTATTTTTATAGCGTGTACGTTTCAGTTGTAAGGGTGCTGTAGAGAGAAGGTATACCAGTGACTAACTTAGTGGCAGTTTCCGAATGGTGCCCTGAAGGATCCTTCGCACCCTCGCATCCTTGAAATATACATCATGCCGTTTTTATTTGTGTCCGAATCCTACCGAGGATCCAGAATGCATTCTTCCCCACAACCTTGACTCAAGGAAACTTTGCGCGCATCCTTGCGCCCATGCGGTAGTAATTTGTTTGAACTGAGAATTCGGACGGTACGTCTAAACTAAGGTTAATTCTAGTACGGGTTAGAAAGAAAACGTGTTTTCTTATGGGAGAGTTTGGCACAGGTAGAAATTCTGCCGCTAGTTTCGCTGCAATCGCTAGTGGGTCTGATAACATATGAAACCGTAATAAAATTAATTTTGACAAGGCGTGGTAAAGATAGATCTCTTTAAATTTATTTTATAGTAAAAAACCAATGTTAGCTTTGAACTTCATATAACTTAAATTTCAGGAAAGCTCTGCGCGATTTACTCGCCAGTTTGTATCTATGAACCGGGCACGTGTTAACGGCAACAGTGTAAAATATTTTGTTGTGTAGTACAGTCGGCCAAGTTTGGATGTATGACCATATCATGCAATACACTGATGATTGTGTATAGTTTATAAGCTGCTGCCCATGAGACCTTAGCCTGTTGTATTTATACCTGCTGAAAACAATTATAATTTGTAGCGATGTGGGCGTCCTGGTACAGGCACCAAAAATTGTATCACATTTATATGCGGGACATTAAATTGGCGTGCAGTGTTTTCGTAGTATTTTTTTAACGCAGCTTTGAGCGACGAACTCATAAACTTACGTATAAAGTCATCGAAAGTTTCAATCTTTACGTCTTATTAATAATTTTGGAATTTTTGCAGATAAATCAGTATCAAGAAGTCGCTCGTAGCCATTTTGAAGGACCTCCAAGTGTTGGTAACGAAATTTCCTTTTAATTGAAAGTTATATAGAATCTTTATACCGTTTGTCTCGAAAAATGTAATTTCATAGTAAAACCAATTTTCAACAAAGTTACAGAGTACTTATCGACTCTCGCATGGGTTAATAATAATAATAATAATAATAATAATAATAATAATAATAATAATAATAATAATAATACTCTCGAAAGCCGAGAAACTCGTGCCCATTATGACCTTAAGAACACATTTAGCAATTTAGTGTAGTAAAATAATACGCATTGAAACGCTACAACACGTTCATTCCCAGGCGATCTTATGTGAGGGATAGGCAGCAGCTTGATGGCATTGAGTAATGAGAAATGACAGAAGAGGAGATTCGCGCTAGGCAAGGGGCGAGGAGCTAGGTTTACATTCCAGTGGTCTGCGGTTATGCTGCCGGCCAAACAAACTATCCGCCCAACAGTTATATTAGCTTCACCCTACACTTCCTATATCATTGTCGCACACGAGCGCGCCGAGCACAACCGCTGTACGTCTCCGTCGACTAAATTATTGCAGAGGAGTATCCTGTTTTCTTCTTCCAAATCAACCGTAACTAGAATTTCTTTGTGTATCAAGACAAGTATTAAGGTTTACAAATGTTAAAAAAGTTAATGTTCTTCATTGACTTTAATACGTTGGATTATTTGTACGCTGCATTTCATTCTTTATGTAGTAATTTTTTGAACTGCCAGTTCGTTCGCTTTCCTCAAGGTGTTTGTGTTTCTGCTGTGTCGTCTACATCCAGCATTTTGTCGTTCGTTTTGTTTTGTCTGTTTGTTGCTGTAGTTATGTTTATTTTTTGTCTCTTTCGAACTTACTGACAGAATTGCTTTTGTGTAATAATCTGAGTTATAGATTTATTTTTCCTGGGTTTATTATTATTATTATTGTTATTATTATTATTTTTGGTGCTTGGGTGCTCGTTTGTGTTCAGTATTCTTATAACTCATTGACTGAATTTTTTGAGGAATTGTGTATGTGTACCTATGTTTGCCAGTTGCAGACTGTTATATTTTCTATTTACTTATCTGTTTGTGTGTGTTCTCTGGTTTCTGTGATAAGCTATTTGCTACAATGGCTAGGTCCGAAACATTTCTTTGTTTTGTAACTTTGCCCCCATTGCAAGAATCGTACAAAAGTAACATCGGTCTTATTGTTCGCTATAGTGGTTCACGCCACAGTGTTTTAGAAAATGTTAGTATCCAACTCATTGCAGAATAATGAACACATTCTTGGAATATATAATATCCCGCAAGAAGAGTACGGCCAGTGACATAACTCACAAAACTGCTGTCTCATCACAGCCAAAGCACCTCATTATCGGCACGTGCCTACATCATGTACCGTCCAGTTTCTCGACCTTATTCGGGACATGTTTCAACAACGTCATGGCTTACATGTTACATGTCTGTTGTTTGCTTTCCTCCTGCAAAGTCACGACAGTGTACATGTGGTAATGATACACAACTGCTTGTCCAATCATCCGGATGGATATAAAGTGTGCATTTGCGCCCGTTTCTTAATCTAAGCGAGAGAAAGTGATTGGAAAACAAATGAGGGAGAAATTGTGTAGCAATAAAAACATCGGAGAAACGAGGTACGGTCATTGTCGCTGGAAGTGTTGCAAATAGACTGCCTGAAGAGAGATTCGAGAAAAACAATTGCTGATCCATCACTGGCGCGTTTTTTGTGGTAGCCGTTATTGTTAGCTTTCTGGCCACCACATGCCTTCCCCCCTTTTCACTCAGAATGATTGTCGAATCAGTTGGAAAAGATGGCATCGTCCGAACAAAGACACATTCCAGGCCCTCCCTGAACGAATTACGTATCTTCAGGAAGCTATTTCACTACATAATTGCGGTCATTTGGACGGAGAAAAATTTACTTAGACGTTTCTTTTGTGAGAGTTCCGAGGAAACATTTATTGCAACTTAATATGCTAAATGCAGAATCATTGCAGGGAAAGACACAGTATTGTCTCGTCTGTGATCAAACATAGGCGCCGTGTATATTCTCTGGAAGCTTTTTTAAGTGTAAACCAGTCATACGCATGAAACTACTGTGTTGATTTTTCTCAATTTTGTTGGAGACTGTGCGACACAAGCATATATTATGTAAACGTTGTGAAGAATTCTTTAACTAATATAGTAGGTGTTAGTTTCTTAGTTTTAATCAATTATAATAGCCGTATGGAATTGATTCAGTCAATGTAGTTCAGAGTCGCGCAAATTCACAAATAAACTGGTGTCAAAATAGTGAGTCGCCAGGAATGTTGTAAATCAGATTTTAAGTTTCTGTTTCTCGGGTGTAAATTAATTTGTCTGAATTTGACCGTTCACCACTTTGATTTATTTATGTGATCGTTCGGGCTTGTAAGATAATTGATGAAATTATTTGGAACATAGAATCGGGGCCATTATCCGTAACCGTGCTTGGTTTCAAGGTTAGTGCTGAATCTAACGATCTTGTATGCGTATCGTCACGTTTGGTCAAGGTTTGAAATGTTCTGTTGTATATAATTTACCCCTTAGGTTCTGCTCGAACAACTCAGCTGGTTTTTTTTTCTCGCATCGCTGTAGGATCCTTTATCGTCATATCTAAAAACGTAATTTTCACAAAAAAATGTAAGTTAGTATTATTTTAAAAATCTCTTTTTAATCGTAGTATGTTTTATATAAATTAAACTCATAATTTTTTTAATTTCAAAGATTTATTTTTAAATATTGGCTTGTAAAGAATTAATTAATTAAAAAATTTATTCAACAATTTAAATTCCATGGCTGGAAGCTATATGTTAACGTTAATTGGAAAGACCATTTCAGAGCACCTCAAAATGCCTAAAAACGGCCTTTTCAATCTCTTATATCTAAACAAATACTGGAGTGATTATTGTGAAACTACAATACAGAGGTGTATTGAACTTTACTTAAAACTTTTCAGCAATAAAAATATGTGGTCACCACTGAACGTGTCAGTCAGGCGAGTGTCCTACGATACCACTGCACGCCGTTTTAATGTCTTGTGCTAGAGGCGATACCACACCAGATGAGCCGGTCAACATCGCCCTTAGCGCCGTGCCTCAGCCACACAAACACACGGTCACCAGGCGGGCGCCTTAAGCTTGACTCAATTTTTGAGCAGGTAACACGCAACCTATTATAATCTCGAATGTCCTGCTTTTATTTAGCACGTATGTGCCTAAGCGTGATTCATAACCCCCTGACCATTCCCATCGTTGTCCTGCTGGCTAAATTGCGTTGTTGGGATGGGTGGGATTCTTATATAACTGCCAGCACAATTTTCTCCGGTGCATCGCTGAGGGATGTGTCAGGGAAAATAATAGCACGCCTTGATAATGATTACAGTTTGCTCTGCTCATCCCTGATAAATTACACGGTTCGGGTAACGATCCTCGGAAGTAGGAAGGTCGCAAGTGTTCTCGGCGTTGGGAATGGGTGCAAGGTTAACTATTACTTCGTCCGTCTAGCGTCTCCTGAAGCTATTGTTCTTACCCGTTTTCCGCGAAGAGCCTTAAACGATCCCACGAGGGAAAAATTTTACTTTATGAAATGGTTGGTACCCTTATTAAAAATTCTTGTAGTAATTTACAAGTTAGGTTTTTTTACGACAGCGTAGGGTTGCTGTCCGTATGGTATAATTCCTAGCTGTAGTCTGTAAATTATTCTACAATAATTAGGCACATTAATAACATACTAATATAAAGGCAGATTTAAACATTTTTTTGCGGTTTCCTCCCTTTTCTTTCCTTCGCCATACATCAGCTATCCTATTCAAGGAACTCCCGACCCCTCCCACCTTCCTTTTTCCCTCTGGCTCACATCCTTACTCTCGTTTTATAAAAATATATATCTTGTGTAACATAATAAACCCGGAAGGATATGTATGTATATGTATGTATATATACACGCCTATACATGTGTGTGTGTAATACTGTTAAGTGGGCAGTACTTACTGTTAAGAAACCTATATTAGAATCGTGCCATTGTTAGATGACTGTTATGATTTGCATAATATCGCAAAAACTGAGCCACGGGGGGTCGGCTCCACTGGACTATTGCAAATACTTAAGAGTGTTGTAGTGCGATTCGGTTGTAAGAGAAACGAACTTTGTTATGGAAATGCTGATGTTTGTGAATTTACTAACAGTAAGGATATCAGTTTACTTGCATTTATTCGTAATATCGTAATAGTTGTTTTAGCTGGCTTATGAAACAATGTTACTTTTTAAAGTGCTTGTTCATTTACAAAGTTAAGTTTAAATCAAGTTCGATCGTTATTGATGGGCACTTAGAAAATATTTCATGAATTAAGATTGCTAAGTAAAATTTCAATGCAATATCAGCTTGGTATAGGAAACAGGATGCTTGCAGCTTATCACATGACCATAATTTGCTATGTAAGTGTAATTAAAGTTAAATACAGCTTTGTCGCAGGCTTGGTCCAGGCTTGCAGCAAGACTTCTGAGCAAGCTTGCTACAGCAAGTTAAATTAAAGTGAAATATAAACTTGCTGCAAGCTTGATTCAGGCTTGCAGCAAGTCTCGTGAGCAGTATGTTATGGCAAGCCAAAATCAAGTGAAATGCAAGCTGGTGGTAGCTTACATCCCAGACAGCAGAAAAAGCTTACTACAAGCTTTCTGCAAGCTTATCCTGGCAAACCAGCAACTTTGCAACAAGTGTGTCACGACAAGCCTGAAAGCTTGCTGCAAGCCTGCAGCAAGTTGCCTAGTTGACACTTTTTTTTTAATTTTTACAAGATTACATACTAAACTTCATTTAAGGTTAACTTGTAAACATCAAGCTTAACACAAGCTTGCAAGAAATTTAACTGCAAGCATTTTTCTTAAATACACTTGCAGAAAGCTTGTCATGCAAGCCAGCAAGCTAAAAAGTACTTATGCCAGCATACAAGCTTAAGTCAAATGCAAGGCTTGCAGTAAGCTAACATGTTGTGTGGGCACGTATTGCGGGTTAGGATTGTTTCCCCACAATGCTGACATGCAATTTGACAACATCCTGTACATTCAAAGCTGGAAGTTACAGGAAGTTTCTGGCGGTTACAGCTCATCTAATCGCTGGTCGTATTATGTATGCTGGTGGCGTCGCTCGGAAGGAATTTCCCCTGATATAAGGAGGCCGAGTCTACCGTGTCGATGTCTGCCGCTCGTGCGGGCGGGATGCTGTATCCTCGGGGGAATATCGTCTCGTCACGACGCAGCTGGCGTAGAGTGGCTTGGCTCTTGCCGACGTTCTCAAGCGCGCCGCGCCGTCTATCAGTGTCGAGTTTTAGCCATGTGAGAGGCCGACGCTCGAACTGCTGTTGTATGACATTCCAACGTCCCTGACGGTCATTACTGTTAAGCTGGTTTCACAACCATCGCTTAGCGTACGTGAAATAGTAGGAACACCGAGTGTGAATGCTAGCAACTTTCTACTTCGTACGTACGTGAGCTAAATGGGTGTTGTGAGTACAGCATGTGAAAACGTAAGACTCAGTTAAATATTAATTTTAATTGGTAAATCAATTATCTTGTGTTCATAAATTATTTAATTCGCTTCGAAAAATAAAACTAAATTACAATAATCTATTGCCGACATTTTGTTTTGACTAGGGAAAGGAAATTTCGCGAAAAGATTTTTGCAGCACTTTGTTTCAGTGCCATACGTGCGCACCTGCATCTCTGCTTTATGGTCAGTGATTGGATGCCGTAACATACAACGTCTGGAAGTTTAAACCCGCAAATCACAGACGTGTTGTGCCACAGTTATCCATGTACTGATTGGTACAGTCAAACTAATAACGACTCTGCACAAAAACACTCTGCCAATAGTCATGAAGTTTAGCTGCAGGTGTGCACGTAGGGCACTGAAACAAAGTGGGGCAAAAATCTTTTCGCAAAAAATTCCTGTCCCTAGTTATGACATAAATAATTTCCGTGTGTGTGTGTGCTGATTAAATATTGTTGTGAATCCAATCTATAATATTTAACGTACAGTGCTTGAGTTCGTACGTACGTTAAGTGTGGTTGTGAATCCGGCTTTAGAGATTAGGGCCCCACCCGTCCCTGTATGCTATGCTTGAGTTCTGACTTGTCTGTTAATTGAGACAGGGATCGCCACAAAGTTTGTGTTGAAAGCAAAGGTCCCCTCAACCCAACCGAATCATGCCAACATTTGTTCCAGTAGGTGCACGTAATGTAAACTTTTTTCTACCTCGCGTCCTTCTGTACTGAGAAGCAATCTAGGCCCACTACAGTTACCTACAAGATCATGTGTTCCCACAGTTCTCAGTCTCAGTGATTCTTTTATATACGATGTACGGTAACTTTTCCTTACCGGCTATTTGTGTGGTTTACCGTTACCTTGTATTCCAGCAGGCTGGACCAGGCGGGGGAAAGAAAAGGAAGAAAATACAGATGTTCCGGGTAGTGCTGTATGTCGTTAATGTTGAACATTAGATATCCGTGACTGACTGTTTGCCTTTAATGAAAACGCATCCGACAAATGAAAGACAGGTGAAATAGTAGCGTAGGCCTACTATAACCTCTTGTGATGCGTGGACATTCTTTATCTTTACTCCTCCCCCTTGGAGACTTTATACTCGAAATATTTAATGAATTTATTTAAAGATGATGATATGTTAACGATTTGCAAAAGTACGTATTGCTACCTGTTACCGTTTAAGTGTATAACGGAGCTGCCAGTATCGCACGCTGAAGAATGGCGGTGATTTACTTTGTTTTATTTGTGATAGACGTGAGTGACGTCCCTTTACAGACAACAGTTAAGAAATCTACCTTTCTCTTTTGTTACTCCGTTTTTTCTGTCCCTCCTCCCCGCCCTCCCCTGATTATTGCTCGCCCAAGGTTTGGTTTCATAGTTCGAGAAAATCCTAATTCATACCTTACGGGAGTTTTTGTAAATAAAAGTATTTCTGGGATAGACTTGCATCACACAAGTTATTAAGTGTACAGGTTGTATCTTGCAAGATGTGTGAGGTGAGTATATATCTAAATCAGGATACAAAATATTTTTTCAATTTCAAAGCACAGTCTCTCTCTCGACCGGAAACTTTTTTTTGTCCACATAATCGATTGGAACGCAAATTGAACACTTTTTTTTCGAAAACCATATGGTTGTAAATATAATAATCATATTTGAAAATTTTAGAAGCTACGTGAAATTTAATCATAGGTGGTATAACGTTACAATACAATATGTTGTCGCATTGCTGAACATTTTATTCTGTAACATGAAGTCCATTATATCTTTACTAAAATAGTAGAATTTGTTTTAATATGGCGTAATGTGTAACAGTGGCTTGTAGCTAATTTTCCAGCAAATTAAAATAACCCACGTTCAAGGTGTTCACATCATAACAGTCTTTGCTAACCACCTGGACCTGATTATTAATAATAGTCACACAATATTGAAGTAATGAAACTCCCTATCTTCCGGGACTAAGCCAGGGGGTGGGGGGTGGGATACATCCCTCCCCCGAACTGCCCTAATTCCCCCCCCCCAAAGAAAATCAAATTTCAAAACTGTTTCTTTCTATTAAATAAACACAACTGCGTTAATTCCAAGCAAATGAAAATCATTAATTGTTTTGCGTATGGGTGTATACAGAAAATGTATGTAGTGCGTTGCAAAAAAAAAAAGTATCCCTCTGTCAACGCCCCTGTGTATATTAGCGGTAAAGACAGGAGTTTTATGTTACAAATTATAGATTCAGAAATTTGTAAACTTCCTTCAGTATTTTCTTTGTAAACTAATTGTGTTTTGTTCTATGATTTTTTTGTAAATTTTCAGCTGTCCTGCATAAAAAGCCGACCCTCAGCGGTGCCATAATTTTTGTTTAATTTCACGTAAAACATTACCTTGCACATTTGCAGTTCTTCGTTACATAAGTCCTGCATATTACAGTGCAAAAGGGTTTTGGGTTGTTTGTCACGTCTCGTGCTGCACTTCGGCTCGCACCAGTCTACATATTGTCTGCAAGTGTGCTATAGCCTATAGTTGGCGAGTTTCTTCAGTCATGCCCTTGTGACTTTAGGTTAGGTTGAAACCCCGTAGTTATTTGTTCTCACTTCATTCGTCAAATCTAATTGTAGTCCTTAGTATGGTATATTGCAACTAAAATGCTCCTGACGTTGAAAATGTTATTTGTTAGCTTCGTACCCTGTGTGGGAAAAGAACCAAAGCCAGTATTTAATTTTTGGGAGTAGGAAAGTGTTTATCGTTGTCACCATTCGATATCCGGGGGAGGGTTGTCTGGGGATCCTTCCAAGGAATGTTATAATGTCAAGGTGTAAATTGGGTGCTGTTTAAGCGGGATTAGAGGCAGGAATTGTAAAAAAAAAAATTTCTAGCGTCTATTTTTACATAACTCATTACAGCATTGAATGTGCGGCGGAGGGGGGCATGGGATATGGTTCTTCCTTATTATTTTGATTTTGTGAACAAAAATTGTTTGGTTGCTCATTACGTTGTACGTACTGCACCCAGAAATCAGTTTTATTAGCTTCCATTTTTGCAAACAATCTTTATTTTTATTTCATTAAATACATCGGGGTGTGAATGGACATTCAAAATTCCTTCCCCTCCTCCCTTGTTTGACTACAGGGCTGATGGGAAGACAGCGGCGTTTTGAAATTGACGGCGTCACTGGTGTGCCTGTAAAACGACGAGGTAGTGCCAGGTTTTTACGTTTTATGCCCACAAGATGATTTTAAAAACTAATAAAAAAATCGCCTGGTAAATTTTTTTAGAAATACGTGTTATTTATGCAATGACTTTTTTGCAATGTGGGACGAAAAAAAAATTCTGGTTCGGCAAATTATTGACCGGGCAGCTCTGGTATAGTCTGTTACATGATCGAGTGCACCTGACATTTCTGCTGGTGTAGTTTTTCATTACCATCTGGTTTCCGCAGTCCTTTATGATAACACGTTTCACCTTCATTCAGTAGGCAAGTGCAGGACGGGGTGTGGTGGGTGTGGACTGCGCATGGGAGTGTGGTCACCCCTGCTTGTCCCGTGCCGGCCGGCTGTCTAACGGTAGTAGCCTGCACTCGCCTATCTCTCTCTCTCTCTCTCTCTCTCTCTGGCGGGTGTCTGGTAGTGTCCAGAGGAGATGCCGCGGCTAGGTAACGGACTGCCTCAGGTGTGGCGGCGAGATGACAACCTGTGCCCGGTCTGTCTGCCCCGAGGTCCGCCCTCACTTGCTGTGGGCCCTACGAACGTTTACACACCTGTGCATAGGCGGGGTTTGGAGGCGGCTGAGAGAGGAGGGGGGGGGTCACTTGCTACCCCAGTATTTGTAATAAAATTTTAAAAAAATTACCCTCCCTTTTAGTTGTACACAATAACTAGGCTGAAAACTGCTTAAATAGCACAATTTTCCACCTTGAAATACAAATTTACCAGGAGAGAATATCCCAGATTCCCCTGCTTCATTGGCTGGATTAGTGTTACTTTATTTGCCGCCCCAAACAAAATGCTGAAGTCCCACCCTGGAACTGTGGCGAATAACCTAGTTTAATTTTACTCTAAGTTTCGTAAATCAGGTAGGCTAATAGTCAGGGAACATGAAATTAGTCAGGGATTGTCAAAATTTTTACTTAAAATCCGGGCAAAGTCATGTACATTCCCCAGTGATCCAGTAATTTGAGGGGGAGAATGTCACACAGCGATCTGCCATCACCCGTAATGTAGAATTATGTTTTCCGGCAATGTTTTAGTGTATAGTCGCTTGCTATGAAATAGTGTTTGCGAAGCTTATTTAAATATAACTTTTTATAGTGTAATTCTGATTTTTAATTATTCCCAATTTTTTTTTCGTTCGAAAAAATTGCAAAATTAGCAAATCATTAAAAACAAAATACTAAGGAAAATGGGAATTTTGGTCAGGGAAAGTCAGGGAAAAAGTCAAGGAAATGTTATTACAAATTTGTGTGGACGCCCTGCGTACAAAATTTTACAAAATAATCTGTATGTGAAACGGTGAAAATCTGCATAGGTGGAGTCCTCGCTAAAGGTGAGCTTTCTTTGTTTGGGTCGCCCCTGCGTTGTCTCATTCCACGCGGTAAAATATAGAAGATTATGTGACATTGGTGCAACACTTGGATCTGCTCTGATATCCAGCATATGTCGTGTTTCGTGTTGTCTGTGTATGTTAGCGACCTTGTGGATCAAACCAAGTCTGCAGCTACCGAGAGATGTGGAAAGAGTCTTAACGTAAAATGGCCTTAAACATTTTTATAATAGGAACGATTTAATTTTTTTTTTGTGAATTATAAAGTTTGAAATTATCGTAGATATACAGGTATTTATGATGAATAATTTTGAAATTTCTGGTGAAGCAGTATAAATATAGTAATCCTAGAAATAATGCTTTTATTTGACAAAATCTACTTTTAAAATTGAATAATTGAGAAGTAACTAAATTTTACATCGATTCGCCGTTTAAAATGCTTATTTTCAAGCTTGTTATAGTATATTCCACCGAGTGCGTTTTCTGACAGCTCTACTCTCATAACTATTTGTCGCTTGCTTTACATAGCCAGTAGGTTTCGAGAAGTTATTGTATGCTGCCAACGTAGATATATCTTCATTGCATTCAGTAAGATAATACATTGTTTCATGACAGTAAAATATTGTATTAATTTTCTGAAACGACTTGTATCAGCCGCCAAAATATGCACTTGTTCGTAGGATAGGCTAAACAGAGAGAGAGAGAGAAAGAGAGTCTCCTGCACTGCTGAGTGCGATTTAATCTGTACATTGTGTTCATCATCTAGACTGTTGTGGTTACATTGACAAGTGGCGGTGAATAGATACAAATTAGCCGAAGTTAATTATGTTAAGTATGGCTTCAAAAGAAGTCACTTTACAGCGAACAGTCTGTTCCTATTAAGGTTAACGCTACTACAGGTTGGAGAGAATAAAGAGATTTTGGTCAGCGCTGGCGGGGGATGACATGTGGTGAATATGGAGCAGCACTGGAATGAAAGGGCGGGGGAAACGGGAGATCCTCGAGGAAACCCGCCGACCAACGGCATCGTCCGGCACGATTCCCACATGCGAACATCTGGGGGGTGGGGGGTTGACATCGCCGGGAATGGAACCTGGATCGCCTTGGTGGGAGGCGAATGGTCTGACCATTGCGCCACCGCGATCCCTTACTACAGGTTGGACAAATCTTGTTAAAAGTTTGGCGCAGGGATAATATCTGCTGCTTGAGCGCTGGAATCTGTAGGTGTAAACTGTAAACTAATCAATTACAGAGCTCTCGTGAATTTTAAGTTACATGAAGTTGATAATTTGAAAACCAAAATTGTTTTTTTTACTTTAAAATTAAGTTAATTGACTTTTCTCTTTCCCAAGCCTAGTTAAATTAAATTTTTACTACGGTTTCGTATTTTATTATACCTATAACGGCAGCAGCTCAACTAGGATCGGAATTTTTCTCCAATCAGAAAACACGTTTTGTTTCCAACTTGTAGTGGAATTAGCCTTAGTTGCTACCTACCAAAGGAATGTTTGTTGTCGTCTTGACTGACACAAACTAGTTGACGCAACACGCTAGTGCCGCAACTACGCCGCGGTGGTAATTGTAAGCGGAAGGCCACGTGAAGGATGGTAGGTAAACGACGCGCGTGCTGGATGTAAGGAGCGTGTTCCGGGTGTGGCAAGACCACGAGGTCGTATCTATGATCAGGGGGCGCGTGGTTGGCCAACTGCAGGGCACGCGTGCGTGCGGCCTGCCGCTCGTATATCTGCGCGTGTCCCAAGAGGGGAGGAGCGACCTCGGCGTATCTCCGCAGCATCGTCCGCTAGTCTGACCCCGAGTCGCGAGCTGAACCTTTCAAAGATGGAGAAATAAGTATCGTGTAAGGAGGGGAACTCTTAAGGTCATGATCCGTAACTTCTACTGCTTTTATGATAATTATTTTTTTTAAACATCAACGAAAGCTGATATCGAAAAACTGTTGCACAGTGTTATTAAAAACAGTATATGCTATGTTACGCAATTTTTTCAAGACAAAGTACACACTGATTTCAGATAACTATGCAATTAAGGAAATTCCAATTAATGAATTAACTTAGCCGAATCTATGTATTTTTTGTCTAGAAAAAATAGACTACATGGTAATTTTTTTTACTAAACGGCACAACAGGTTTTCGATATCTGCTGTCGTTTAGGGATAACAAAAGTAACTCTCGCGGAAGCAGTAGAAATATAGATCATGGCGATTGCTTGCCCCTGAAGACGACATGAAATGTAGCCGCACAATGGAGGCGCCGGAATGAGAAGGATGGGGGAAACGGGAGATCCCCGAGAAAACCCGCCGCTCAGCGACATCATCCGACACGATTCCCACATGGCAAAGTCCATGGACAGACACCGCCGGATATCGAACCCGGATTGCCTTGGTGGGAGGCGAATGCTCGGGCCACTGCGCCAACCGCAGCAACTTGCGTATATGCAAGTGTTATGAGTGTAGCATCAGAAACACATCGAAGTTATTTGACTCGATGGTTCATTCATAAAGTTTTAGCAACAATTGTCTATTCTTCTGAAAATCTTCCATCACAAAAGATGGACGTGTATAAGCACGTCTGGAAGACGAATCCACGCGAAGTACGATGCAGATAAGTGTCGCAGAGAACAAAGACAGAAATGGCAGTTTCAAGTCACTGTTAAGTTGTGTTCACTCGTAAATCCTGTATGCGTTCATATATATACAAACGAGTATTCAGGTTCGAATGTAAAACAACTAAGCTAAGCAGTGATTCCAAATTGTCATGTTTGTTTTTGTTTCTTGCTAGACGTTCCTGCTGTTATACCCACGTGGAGTCAACTTTTAAACGTACTTGTACAGTTTGAAATGTACACATGTAGTCCATTTTCAAAAGATAATTGTTGCCATGACTTCGGACTAAACCCCAACATTTTCTTTAATCGTATTGGCAACATGGAATTTTTGTGCCCTCGAATCCCAAATGCAAAGACTATTACTGAAGCGGTAAGAAGAAAATAATGGACATCTTAACGCCTTGCCGGACTTTTTTTGTACCTGTAATTACTTAGGACCGCCGACACTTGAAACCAAGCCTAGGGCCACTGGCTAATCTGGCGGATATCACGACGACTCGTCACGGCTTTCTTAGGAGCCATGTACCGCAAGTTAAGTTGTGTCTCCGTACAGGCTGTTGTGTGAATATAGAAATGTGAATACATCGAATATGTATTATGCACTCTTGAAATTTGTTCTGTTCTCCAACTTATAAATTGCATAAACTATCTAAAAAACTAGTTCAGAGAAAGAAAATCGGAATATGAAAATTGTGCCAGTTTTACTCGAATATTGATTGAAGAAATTTTGGTCCGCACTGAACATCGACGTCTTTAGCGTTGGTGAAGGGTTAGGCCCTACGTGATGTGGGTATGGTGTAGTCTCGGAATGAAGGGGCGGGGGAAACGGGAGATACCAGAGAAAACCACCTGACCAGCGGCATCGTCCGGCACGATTCCCACATGCGAAAATCCGGGGACCGACCCCACCGGGAATCAAACCCAGATCGCCTTGGTGGCCCTCTACGCCAACCGCGGACCAAGTAGCATTCTGCAACGTATGTTCATCAAAACTAGCGACGCAAGTTCATTAATATACCGTGGAACCAGAATGACGCGACGTGTTTACCGACTAGGTGCTCACAAAACCGAAGCGGAGGTATAACACGATATCGTCAATAACATTAGGAAGTGAATTAATTGGAATACGGTTAAGGAGGAGGGAGATTTGGTAGTGTATTGGTCAAACGACTGGTTACTCATCACTCTCAATTAGGCTCGTTTCGGGATACTCATCGTTAAGAGGGCTCATGCATACTCCAACCTATCACTAAAACATCAGTCTGGCGTGGAACAGGTGCAGTTGCACGAACTGTATAGGTTGTTGAATCGCATGCCAATATTTTGGGGGATAAATCCTCGCATCTAGAAGAACAAAGCATTTTATATGGACGTAGGTCCGACAACGAACAGTTTCTTGCCAATTATGATGTGCCGACGATATATTTTCACACGTTTATATCAATTTTCACGGTTATTCGTACGGTTTAAGGGTTAGTGACATAGCGGAGTAGTATACAACGTACAGGACTGCTGTAATGACGTTCCCCAGCAACGTGATCCTCCTCACGCTATTTGTAGTGCAGAAACGGTGCGTTTTCGGACCTATGTCCACCGAACATTTTTGTTCCTCTAGATGTGAGGACGTGAGTATTGTTTCCCCGGAATATGGACTTGCAATTTGACATCATCTTGTAGATCTCTGGACGGGAGCTGTGCGGGTGACCGTGGCAGCAGGCGCACTACGGTGGACCACGACCGCGTGAGGTACAGGGGTCACGTAGCGGTGACCCTCTCATTCAACCACGTCGCCCGAGGCCCGCGTCTTTTCGCGAAGATCCTCACCAACCCCCCTCCCCCTCCATTCGCTGGAGGGGCCGTCAGCTGCAGGACGGTCGCAGTGGCAGTTTCCTTATTGTTTGACGAGGCCTGCCAGCCGGCACCTTACCGTTATATGTGCGCTGGGTAAACAACTGTCTGCACCGCCGTACGCCTCGAAGACCCCGAGCAGTACGACCTTGGTGCCAGCTGGTAAATGACGGGTGCCGCCAATATGTCTCTGTCTTGACGTTTCCTCGAGGATGGCTCACTTTTAGGTGGTTCAACGTTGCGATGGATGCTGTTGGCCGGCTGGTTTTAGCGGGGTGTTCCCGATTCCCATGGCAATTCTCAATGTCACCATATTTATTTGGCTAACTGTGGGATACTTATACTTTAATAATTCGGATGTAATGCTTGTACTGTGGCACAAGGTAAACAGCATACGCATAATCTATAATAGAAAATTCACGTTTTGATGCTTGACGTTCCAAATAATTGTAAGGAAAAAGTTATTCAAATATGAGGGATTAAGCAGAGCCCTACGGAGACTGCCTAGTCCAGATCTTCGGCGAGAGGAAGGGCTAAGAATAGTACCTGTTGAACATACGCACATGCCATCTCTGATTTATATGTTCATCTCGGTGCTACCTACGTTATTATGGGTTATAGGATCTATTAGGCTGGTTTTAATACCATGAAAACTGTTAACTAGTAAGTATTTTAATGTAAAAAACACAAAAATATTTACTTTAAATTTTTCCTCTTCTCAATGCAGACAATGGTTTACGTCCGAAAGCGATATTATGGAAGATGACTGAACCCCACCGCATGTAATTTACCAAATAAACCCCTTTACTCGCTGCTGTTGGACTCTGAGGCAGGCAGCGCCCTTGAGGGTGTTCAGGAGAGATAAAATCATAATTTTATATTTCTATGAAATAGTGTTAGTTTTGTAGACGATACTTGTGAGTACAGTTTCCTCTTACAAAACAGTTTTAACTCTCATAGTTTTCTCATAACGGTGCGACAAAGTCAAAATGTGTTAATTTTGCTGCCATGCAAATAGTGAAAACCAACTGACCAACTTAAACAAAATAATTCACTGTAAACTAACATCCCATGAGCTATGTAATAAAACATTATAATACCCACAACGTAATATTTAGAATTTAAAAAAAAATCGCAAAAGTACAGGAAAAAAGTTGAAAATTCAGCAATTTTTTTAAATAAAAAATTGTTCACGGGATTTTTAAAAAATGTTTTATTACGTAGTCCTTTGGCATGTTATTTCACTGTGAATTATTTCACTTACGTAAGTCAATTGGTTTTAACTATTTGCATGGCAGCAGAACATACCAATTTTGACTTCGACGCACCGCTATGAGAAAACTATGCGAGTTAAAATTATTTCGTAAGGGGAACCAGTACTCACAAGTATCGTCTACAAAACGAACACTATTTCATATAAATATAAAATTAATGATTTTATCGCGCTTGAACGCCCTTAAGGGGGAGTGTTAGACAATTTTATTGTAGTTTCAATTTTTGAGTTATAACATTTATTCAAATTGTATTATCAAAATTTTCTCTTCGACAAAGCATACGGTATGTTCTAGGTAACAGGTTTTACGTATGCATTAATTAAAGATTCCATTATTATTTATGTCAAGCATGTTACCGAAATATATCGTATGCTTTGTGGAAGAGAAACATTTATTTTAAATTTGAATACATGTTATGGCTCATAAATTGAAAATACAATAAAACGGTCCAACAACCCCCCCCCCCTCCTTTAAAGGCGGTTGCCTGGGGAAGGGCGTGTTAGTGTGTGTAAGGCGGAAATCGATACGGCGCTACGAGCGACGCCAGCTGGTACACATATTGTAATATCGCCTCTACGTAATCGCGCGCGTAGTGTCCCTGTCGTAATGTTTTAACTGTGGGACTTTCAGGCCTAACTGTTTTTCTACTGTTTTCATGTTTATTATTTTTAAGCCTACACGAGAGCAGATGTCAAAAATCTGTTTGTCAACTTTGCTTAAAATGGATTTTACCATGTTGTCGAATTTTTCCAGGACAGTAAATATTATGGCTTTTGCTAATTATGAAATTTCGGAATTTTTTTTTTACTTAGTTAACTTATTAGAAGAAACCGTTTGATTTCTTGTCTTGGAAAAAAAAGAGCTATCATGGCAAAACCATTTTAAACAAAACTTAACAACATATTTATATCTTCTCTCGTTTAAACTAAAAAATAATCACAAAAATACTAGAAACAAGGTAGCAATGCCTTAAGCGGAGACCTTTCATTGTATTAAACCCGTCACTGTAGCAAAGACTAATGAATTTGCAGACCTCAGTTTCGAACGAACCCGGTACATATATCTCGAGAAACAGCCGTCTGTAAGCCCATGTTAGACAAGTTTGAGGACTTAAAAATAATGCGTCCAATGTGCATGATGTATTTAAAGTCATACTGGCAGTAGTCTGAAGTGTGTTTTATTTTCGTTGATAAGCACTGTGGACGCACGTTTACTGGTCTCTGAGAAAAAAAAAAAAGAACGTAACTGTAAACACGCTGCACTGCAGGCGGCCTACCAAGCTGTGAATCATAATCTCAACATCGTGTCAGTAATAACAGTGGAGTACCTGCGTGGTAGGTGACGATGCACCGAGGAGGATAGACAGGTGGGTCGTGGTGGCTGTGTTACCGACACACGGCACTCTTGTCGCTCGTGGGAGGGAGGGGGGTGGGAGTGCCCTGGTGACGTCGCTGATGCTAATGAGACTGGCTGGAGGTCGTTGACCTCGCCTCACCGGCGCTTCTCGCCGCCATCAGGTGCCAAGATCCCGAGCGCTTATCTGCCGCGGCCATCTCGATGCGAGCAGTAATCGCCCTTATCGCGGTCCCAGCCACAGTGAAATATGCGAACAAATTTATACCTGCTCCACTATACTTCCTTATATATTATATAATGTACCGTTCTGATTTCCCCGCGACTATTAGTTTCACCGTCATATTTTTATACACGTTGTGTTACATTTCATAATTTAATATCTATCAACAGCAACGTTACCGAGTATTTCCTGTTGTTACATAAGCTAGTATAAAATAAAAAAAAAATCATATGCACTGTTACTTCAGTATACTAAATTGAGTCAATTGAGCCACATGATACATTTATTCATCGGGACATCTTAAATTCGCGGGAAAAAATTCTGCACAAGCTATATTTCACCAACTTTATGACTTGCACCTTACACGTGGGGGCCCGGCTAGAGCTTTCGCCAAGGCGATCCGGGTTCGATTCCTGGCGGGGAGGTTCCCCGGATTTTCGAATGTGGGAATCGTGCCGGACGATTCCGCTGTTCGGTGGGTTTTCTATGGGATATCCAGTTTGCCCTTGCCCCTTCATTCCGGTGCTGCTCCATACTTCATGCGGAAATTGAAAAATTCTAATATGGCAGGTGCTGATGTACTGAGCCCCTTTTAAGTGCTGACCAAAATATTTTCAATTTATTCCAACCCCCCCCCCCCAACAAAAAAAAATCAAATGCACTTTCATATTAGTATACTAAATTGAGTCACGTGATAAACAAACTTATTTCGCAAAAAAAAAATATATGATCAAGATAGATTTCACCGACATTTAACTTACACGTATCTCGGCAGTTCTACTTTGCTTATTGCCTCAGAGTATTTGTAAGGAGCGGTTTGTCGTTTGTCTGGACTTAACAGAAATAGGCTACTGCAAAACAAAACTTCTGTAATATGCGGGCAGATCCCCAAAGACTCGCGGGAGCTGCAACCACCCAGTTAATTGTTAAGAGTTGACGTCAACTAAAGTGTTTTGAAATACAACAATTCAATAGTGAGTTTAAATGGATGATTAGCAACTTCAACAATGTTTATGCAAACGCGCACGAGCGCTCTTGTGTGGGCTGCGTCAATGTCCCCGTATGCCGCAGTAAAATGTTGCGCGTACACAACTGCGTATTCCTTTCCGCCATGCGGCTGCCATGATTGACGTCAGTTCTGCGTATTTTTAAAAAGGCCCGCTAAGTGGCCCGTTACGCCGCCGTCGGTAACGGAACTACGAAGTACGTGCACTGGCTCACGCACGTTTTCTGTCTGGATGTGCTCACTGGGCTTCGAACCTTTGTTTGAAATTACTCCAGCAAAAATAGCCTACGTATGTTAACTCCCGGTACTCAAACATTTATAATGCAGACATGGTTTGAAATTTCTTTTTATACAAGGATTCGATTTAGTCGTTCTACTCAATCGTGTTTTACTTGTACAGAATACAGCTCCACGTCTTTGTAATAATAACGTGCAAATAACAAAATGTACTTATTTTCTTTTCAGTTACATGTCAGTATCACATTTAAACGGGTTTAGAATAGAAAAAATTATACGTACTGTTTACGGAACAGTATACATTTTATAGGTAATGTTTTAGCTAGAACAATTTAAAATGGAAACATTCAGAGAAGTCGTTGAAGAAAAGTTGGGTTTTTCTTACTTGTAATTGGTAGTTTTAAAAATACTGTATCCTCCTCTCCCCAAACATATAAGCGCCACACGTATTTACACTTTACTCGGAGTTCGTATCCGAACCCTAATATTTTAAGCTATAAGCTAGTGTAATGTAGGCTACTGTGCACAGTGTATTTTTAAGTTCATGCGCTTCAGTTTTTATTTTGTAAGTTGTTATGCTCATTTAGATTTATTTACTTCGTTATTTATTTCCCGTTACCCTACTCAACAATAATGATGTGAGCAAGTTTCTTAATCATTTAGCAATAGACGTTTGAAAATTTCGAAACCTCAAAACTTCCCTGTTATAGTATGAACGGTAATGAGATCTTAGAATATTTCTTACAATGGGACTTTATAATAAGAATGTATAGGCGTATATACGTTTTTATGCTTTTTATGTGTTTGATAATAATCTGTAAAACGATGATCATGCAAGCCAAAAAGATAACAGGACAGTTGAGTGTATGGAAAATTACTTATGTATTTTATGCGAAAGTATTAACAGTTTATATTTAATTTTTATCGAGGATTTCCGATTGGAACTTCAGTCTAACTGCAACAAAACGGACAGACATAAACGAAAACGAATACTGAATTTAAAGTTAATATAGAATTTGACAAATACGGAAATTCTCGATAAAAATAACAAAATATCTCTGTGTTAAGGGGGATTGATCCCTGTCAGATCGGTTTTACGGTTTTTCTTATAAATCGGGGAATAGACACATTGTTTTACTTTTTTCACGCTGACAAGGCATAGTTTATTGTTTCATTCACGTTTTGGAATCCACATGACATTGTTTTTGTTAATTTTGCGGCCTCAGTAGTCGCTCCCGTAAATAAAGCAATTTTTCCTTTTCAGCTGTTTCCCGCAGCAAAATAATGAATGTATTATGGTTCCAGCAATTACAGAAAATCGATTAAGTTTGTATCTATGCCTTGTCGTGACAAAAATTTTGATACGTCGACTGGAAAAGAAATTATCGAGAAGAAACAGATAAATCCAAGGTGGTAGGGGTCAATACCCCTTAATTCTTCTGCATAAAATACTTCAATACTTTTCTATACGCTCAACTCTCATGTTGTCTTCGTAGCTTGTATGACCATCATTTTTAACAAGTTTTAGTCAGCGAATCGTAAGCAATGGTGTATGACCATAAATACATGCATACGTTCTTTATGAGTGTTAATGCGGATTTACTAACATATTATCTTAAATCACTAACAAACTAAAGAGTTAAGTGGATCCGCTGAGCATTCGTTTCTAACGAGGTATTCGAACTTTGAACATTTGCAAAAGGAAGCAAAGTGTACTAAAGAGTGCAGTTTTATGTGTGATAATTTTTGTTGTAATTATAAAGGGAATGGTGAACCTGTATCTAAAAAAATTGCTTATTCCTATAAGTTCTTTTTTTTCGGTACAAAATACACATTATCAGCAATTAGAAAAATCTACATTTTGATATGTTAACGGTGTTGGTTGTTTTTCTTTAGTTGTTAATTGCGCGTAAAATTAGGCGAATATTTTTTATGTGCCACCAACAAAAATACTTTGTGCATCACAGTTACGAAAGTAAGATTGGACAGTTCTGTTCCTAAATGTATGGCCGAAAACGGGATTGTGAGAAAACCTGTATTTACAAGAAATCACGTGTAATTGCAGCTGCGCCAAAATAACTATTGTATTTGGAAGAGTGCTGTCAAAATATGACCTTTATAGCATACAGACTTTAATGAAGGCAGTGCAGCGGTAACACTAGAAATGTTAGGAATTACGGATGTATTGTTTTACCAAACATTTGGCACACAGTCTTAAAATTTTTAAAAAATATTATGTTTAAGTGATATAAATACAAATATCAGTGCACTATTATTAAGACTTAGGTCGTGATTTCCCCATTTCTGTTGGTTTTACTATTATATTATCACTTGTAAAAGAGAGTAAACATTATAAAACC
>PNEQ01120135.1:0-24375 GCA_003012365.1 Medauroidea extradentata | reverse complement strand
CAGATATCATGCCGACACACATACTAACCGCAGTAACGTCGTAAGTTAGGACTTGTTTGCCACTGTGTTACTGTAGCGTACATGACGTTTACGAGGAACAATGCATACACGCCGGGGACAGAGCTGGTGCGTGCACAGTACGTGAACTGCCAAGTTTGGCAACAATGCTACAGCCTACGAAGAGAATAGTGTGATGGAACGAGACCGATAAACGCACTAGGGGAGGGGTGGGAGACGGAAAGAGTAACAAGGATAAAGATGTGGGGAGGGATGTGAGGAGTTGACCAACACCATGTGATCAAGTATGCGAGTGTGCTGCTCTCCTTCGTGAATCTGCGGAACTATTTCAGCTACGACGAGAAATGACTCTCAAAACACACAACAGATGTGTTAGTATCGGTAACCTGAGACAAGATGGCGGGGATTAATTTCCTTTAAGGGCGCTATGCAGCAGGAGAGAAGTAGACGAATGCGGTGTCTTATGACTAGTAATTTTGTGAGTGAACCTGTGGACATAAAAATGTAAGTTTTTTTCCTGGAAGAGTTAAAGGATGATTGTAACATTTGAAAAATTGAATATTATGTTTGAATACATACGAAAAAAAATGCTTCAATCTATGGTTTTCGCAGTTAATTATCTCTCAACACATAACTGTAACTGCAAAAAGAAAATGTTCCCGGCGTAGATCTCACTGTTCTGGACAAAATGATGCCAAAATATAATATGGTCACAATTGAAAATCGTTAGTTATTTCGCTAGTAAGAAGCTAGATTTTGCGTATTTCGGGCACCGTCACTTGGTGCGGCCTGGTGGCGGCCTCCCCTAGCCGACCTTGGAGGACTGGAGGCGTGTTAGAGTGGGGGAAGAGCGCGACTATCGCAGTGGAGGGGAAGGGACAGACTCCCTGCTGGGCGACACGACCAGATGATGCGCTGGGTGGTTTTCACTAGCCAGTGCTACTAGGAATACTGTGTCCCACAGTCTTGTTCTTGAGACTAGCTACACAGTCCTGAGGCTAGGAAACAAAGGTTTTAACCTCCAAAAAATTTGTCCAAAGCTCAATTTTGGCACACTTACAGAGTCGAGCATGCTTAATAACATATCAAAACTTTACCCCTCAAAATCGTGTGCGTCACATCGAAATCGTGCAACAAAGTCATAAGTGACGCGTTAGTGCAGTGTTACACTAAATTGCTTCCATGAGGGGAACTTTTACCATACACTTAAAACAAATAGTTCAAAATAATCTAGAAACTCTGATCTACGTTAATATGTTAATAAACGCGTAAAGATATTATTTTAACTATACACTGTAAAACAACAAAGTGAAGCAATGTATTATTTTATCAAAGTTGTGAAAATTAGAGAACGATTATCAGCAAAACTAAATGTCTACGTAAAAACCATGCCGAGTACATTTTGTTGCCCATTCTTTCAGCTTTATACTGGTATGTCTGTTAACAAGTTAGCGTATTTCGTTGGATCACTAGAGCAGTCCGAGCGTCGCAGTGTACCTGGTTCGGCGCGGCGGACAGGTCAAGCTACTGCTACACAGCAACACTTACCTCCGCTCGTTTTCGACATCATTGACACTTAAATTTATGATCAGGATGGGTTCTCGCTTTGTTTTATATACTGTCTACAATGCACAAAATAATTTTCCATTTTTAAATTACCGATAATTAATATTATTTTTTATCATAATTCTATAATACATACATTAAACATTACATTTAATTACAGACTGCTATGCCTAGCGTAAACATGCTACGAAAACAGCTAAAACACAGTTTACGGCACAAAAGGAGAAATAAGTGAAGACTATATAACTACAAAAAAAAACAATACAGTTATCACTGGCATTTAAAAATATGCTGATGTGCCTCGCATTTCCACATAGTTTAAAAGTTCCTAGGTAGTTTAGTGTTATATTTTCATGTACTGAATGAAATATTGTTCGTAAACGGCAATATCTTCGAAACACGTGTTGACAAACTGCCGTGTGTGACCTATTTGGTCGAAATATTGACATAAATCTACAGTGCGACTGGCGGATACGCTGTCAATCTTTGAATTTAAAATTAACCTTAATTTTTGGACAAGACAGTATTCATTGGGTTCGCTGCCTACCAGAGTCGTGGCATGAGCAAGGATAGTGATATACAAGTTAAATTATGTTCGGCGGTGCTTCATTTTTAATGACATCACTATCGAAAAGAAATCATTACTTCATTTTAGAAGAGGAGAATCATCCTATACAAATAAAGTTACAGGTAAAAATCTATGAAACCTTTTTCGGAAAACAGAATAGTCAATGGTGGGATGTACGTAGGTTAGACAGACTGAGCAACGTAGAATATTAATTAACATATAGGTATAGCTTATATCGCTATCCTAGCTCGCGTCACGGCTCTGAGTTAGGCAGTGCCGTAATGCTGGATATTTATTTTCAGAGAACTCTGTGAACACACGTACTTTGTTTTACTTCAAATAATTGTTATCGGGCGCATGCGTCATATCAATGACCAAGAGCTGTTTGAATAAGGAAATGGGCAAGAAGTGATCGTGTACGTCCATGTCCTGAGATAACAAATTTGACAGATGTTGAATCAAGCCACTGCCTGTGACTGTGTGCCCAACTCATTCTATCAAGGACATCAAAATAGGAAAGCCTCCACGTCGCAGTCACATTGGCTAGCTCTCTAGAAATATCGCACGTAATGATGTCAACCACCTTAATTTAAACAGGTTGATTAAACGTTACAAAGGTGTCAAACTGACCCTGTTTCCTATTATTTTAAGTGTAGGCTAGCAAGGCACAGCACAACGATGTGTTGTTTACGCTTGGGTTTCCAGAGTTCAATTTAATGAGTGGAAAAAACTCGTTTTGCTTGCGTTGCGATCTCCACATATACTTTTAAATGTTCGTAATCTAACCACTCTACTAAGGAGATGAGGGAATATTTGTCTATGTTCCATACAGCCACAAATCCTCAATTGAATAATAAGTTTCAATAGGATGCGTTATTTCTTTGATACGAAAAATTTCAAGTTCACGGGAACTTAGTATTTGTTGATTTGCATCTACACAGATATTGACATTTTAAAAGACTGCGTGTAATGTGCATACTTTATTTAAATTAAACTAGGTTACCTTAACGTCATAAAATTTTATTTATGTTATTTTATTTAGTTTGATGAAATGTTTACACGGAGAAAAACGTTTGTTCCAATCAACCATGTATAATGTTTGTATGTGGTGAAACAAGTACATATTTGATCCAACAAAATTTTTGTTGCTTTAGCAATATATGAAGTGTGTCGGATATTAGTTTTGTTGTTCTAAGAAAATGTACATTCAATTTGATTAAACACATTATTTGAGACAGTTAAACCTTAGTGGCAAGCAAATATTTGGTTGGCTCCAATTTCACACGCTTGTTTCACCATTTACAAACAAGTAAACGGGTTGAATGTACCAAACTTTTTTCTCTGTGTAAGTACTGGAAAAGTAACTGTCCTGTTTTTTCTTTTAAAATTCTTACTTTTACCTCCAACTGCTGTTATTGTCGTGCTATTCTCCATTTATCCATTAATTTCCATATAACTTCTCGTGGATGTCTCCTCTCCAGAACTGACCCTGAAATCGCACAGTTACGTCAAAGAAAATCGACGTTCATAGCTCTTCTTATTAAAAAGGACAAATCTTGACAAAACTTTTATTTTAGTTTGTGTTGATAGGATGACCAGCACTGACATTTTATTTCGGTAATAATTAAGACCATTCGCGAAAAGTTTACTGCAAAAAAATGTGATACTACCCTTCTGCTACAACGAGATCTGTAACCTGATAAAGACAGTCTATTGCTTGTCTTCCGCCTTCATAGAGACCAGAAATTCTCACGAAAAGATGTTTGTCTTACTAGTACATCTGGGTTAATTCCTCTTTCCACGCACATTCTCCGTTCTACACACTTGGTTATTTAGCCTTTTCTTCGAAAATTTCACGATATTGGTTATTTCTGCTGGTTGACAACAGTATATGGTATTCCGATTCAGAAATGAAGCCTATCATCGAGCAAAGCGTACACGTCCACCCTTTTCCATATTCTTTAAAGCAAAGTTATGTGTGATAGCCGTTGTATTAATTTAAATCCACAGTAAAAATTTGTACTTTACTAAAATGGTTCGTAAAATTATGTCAAAATTTTATCAGTCCAGGAACTACTTCAAGAATGTCGCACGTCAATAAAGTGGTCTAAATTTTCCGAATGCTGTGAAAACTAGAGGGAAATATTTTTATGAACAGTGTTTGATGTCAAACAAAATAACCTTCAAGCCTGTCATATTTTACAAAACATGTATTTCTACAAAAAAAAAATTTGGAAACTGGTTTCCAAAAAGTTTGTTGGTGTAATTTCAACCAATTATTGTAAAATGTACAAGAATTTATTATATAAATACTTATTTATAAATATGCAAATATATTTGCAAATAAACATACATATTTGTATATTGATACATATTCTGTAAATTTCACAATCCTATATATAATATATCTTCCCAACAAGTTTATCGTAAACGTACAAAATTATTTTACTTTGTAGCCCAACAGTCTTCCTTCTGTGGAACCGGTTTATTTCATATAGAAAGTAAATACGTTTCACAATTGTTTCACCACTGAGTATAATCCTTCACAAGTAACCTGCAACTCAACCGACATCTTCACAAGCACTATATGAAATATCCCAATTCCCATAATGAAAGAAAATAGCTTGTTTATTTTACAGAGCTTAAGGTAACAATATGTTCTCTTTTTTTTGCGAATCACATATTGTAAGAAGAAAATACTCATCAAAATACTGCCGAGAAGTTTTTACAATTTTCTCCGAAAAATTAGGGTTCACTGAGATACCGGTCAACGAAAATGCAGTCACCTGTCATAAATCTTATGAGACTAGATACAAACTAAACGATAGACATTTGTGTGCCTAAGTAGGCATGCTTGTAAACCTAGGCATTTGAAATTCCCAGTAATATACCCACCCATCCTGTGGTAGCCATGCTTGAACTGTCCGCCGCGCCGAACCAGGTACACTGCGACGCTCGGACTGCTCTAGTGATCCAACGAAATACGCTAACTTGTTAACTGGCATACCAATAAAAAGCTGAAAGAATGGGCAACAAAATATACTTGGCATGGTTTTTACGTAGACGTTTAGTTTTTCTGATAATCCTTCTCTAATTTCAACAACTTTGATAAAATAATAAATTGCTTCACTTTGCTGTTTTACGGTTAGTTAAAATAACATTTTTACGCGTTTGTTAACATATTTACTTAGATCAGAGTTTCTAGATTATTTTGAACTATTTGTTGTAAGTGTATGGTAAAAGTTCCCCTCATCGAAGCAATTTAGTGTAACGCTGCACTAACGCGTCACTTATGACTTTGTTGCACGATTTCGATGTGACGCACACGGTATTGAGCGGTAAAGTTTTGATATGTTATTAAGCATGCTCGACTCTGTAAGTGTGCCAAAATTCAGCTTTGGACAAATATTTTGTAGGTTTTGGCAGTAAATGGTCCTTATATTCCTGGGGCCTAACAAGCACGCTTGGTGAAAGATGTGACAGTACGTTATCTACTTTGTTTCATATGTGAAACATAAAGTTAGGTTTCCAGAACCTTATACTAACATATTTTTGATGCGAATTATGAGCACACATTTCTTGTAATATGTTTTATTTAACCAGATACATATTAAAGTACAATAAAAATGATATTGCTATAATTTATCAAATTCATTGAAAAAGTACACAAACACCGATTAAACAACTTTAGAACTCATAATTATTTCACTAGCAGAACGATATGTACGGTGATTACAGTACACAATCAGATCATTGATACTACTGTTTTCCAACTCCGGCTGTTTATCACTTGAACATTCTGACTGCGGCCAAGATTAGGTTTTTACCGACGGAAAACTTGTAAAAATTTTGGCGATATTTAAAATTTTACATGCAGCAGGTTTATACATGTACTGTGAGTGTGCAGTAGCGAGCGATATGATACGTGTTAGTAAGATGTTTGTTCGTATAAGGAAGAGATAAAAATCCGAAAAAGTCGCATTCGCTAATACGCGAATTTTACTCGCGAATATTGAGTAAATGGTTACAATTATTTCATCATGAATATGTGAATTCGTAAATACTGAGTTCGCAAATATGGAGGGATTACTGGATCCCTCGAAACTTAAATTTTTCCACGTGCACTGTACATGGAAACAAAAAAATGTCGAATGTTGGTTTCACAAATATCGACCGTGTTATATACAACCGGGATATGTGTTATGTCTTAGGAAAGGATTATTACCTAACACTTTTACCCTTACTGTGCGTAAAATCTTTCTCCGATATGTAAAATTAAGGTCGCTGTAATAGGGTTGGGCTAATTGAAGTGTTTCAGTGAATGATTTTCGCGTAAATGGCGTATTCTGTAGCACATACCCATTGAAATGAGTTATAAAAACTTTAAAACATTACGTACTAAATTCCGACAAAAATGTAAAACGAGAGTTATGTACAAACAGTTCAAAGGCCAGGCCGCTGGTCAACTCATAAAACAAAACTCGTTTTTTGCCGCAAAATGTTTGCTTTGTGCCAAAACGTTTCGGCGGTTGTGGGTGATTTTTTAGTTTCTTACGGTTCCTCCATGTCGATTCAGCGGAGAGGGGTGAGAAGTGACCCTGGCTGTTTCTACCCACCATGACGCCACCGTTCCCCAAGCACTGCATGTCAGACCAATCCCTGCTTGGTAGATCCTCACAGGACGGCAATTGCTTGGCGGGCAATTTCAGGCGAGAAGTTGTGTAACCACACAGACCATGTAAGTTAAACATATTAGGGGAAAAAAAGGGGGGGGGGCGAAAACATGTTGATGCAAATCAAACTAGCTCAATGATGTAATGCACCTTTACACTACACAATCGGCCGCCATTGCTTGTACATACTAATATATATTTACTGTTAGTAAGTAGCTGAAATATGGAAGACATTTACAAATAAAAATATAATTTTTATTGTTGCTATTTAAACTAATTTTCAACACTGAGGTATATTCTGAAGGACTTAATTCAGTCTTGCACTCCCATTGCACAGTTCTTTCAAAGGTTTACTAACACTGTTTGTTGCCCGAGCTAGTAGATCCTAGACACATTAAAACATAGACATTTGTATTCCACTTTAAAATACAGAGGTCCAAAACAAGGTTAAAAACAAAAATAAAGAAATGCAAACAGAGCAGACTTTATTATATCATGTTCTTAGTTTGATGTGTGTGCGTGTGTTTGTGTGTATGTATGTGTAGGCCTATGTGTACATGTGTATATACAGCCGTGCAATAACCACACCACGTGAATTCTGGGCTAAATTGAAGACGAAAATGTTGTGGCAAAATGTTGTACAACTTTATTTTTCGTGCACAATGTGGCAAGACAGCAAGGAATTAGAACTCTCCTGCGCTCCACAGGTGTTGGACTGTCATTGTTCGGGCCGTTGTATTATGTGCTCAAGAAAGTACTTACTCCCGCACTGTGTTGCCTCATTGTGCACGAAAAAAAATTATTGTACATTTTGTTACTAAACGTTTTTGTCTTCAGTTTAGCCCAGGATTCACTTGGCATGCTTATCATACAGCCTTTTCTTGGACATTCTGTATACATACTATAGACATCCATTGTATGCATACACACACACAGCTCAGTGACTAAATGCATTGTGCAGAAACTTTAGTTTGACCACTAAAATGCTCTGAAAAATACACCACCATAAATTTGGGTTTGAACTGCAATCACATTTTCCTGGATGTCCTTCATAAAATAGTTGCCTTTTCACACGCTGAGTTAAAACAGGCTACACAGTTAAACAAGAAATTATTTTAGAAATGTGATCCAAGTTTAGTAAAGTTTCAAGATGTTATTATCTAAAAACAATACGACATTCGTATCTTCATGTTTACAAAAACAGCAGGTCTCATCATGTTACCATACAGCACTAGTTTATCATGTACCTCAAGAAACTTAGGCCTACTGCACTTCAGCTTGGAAGTATAGACATCGCGAATACGTGTTTTACAAGATATTCTTTTTGTAAATACAGAAATATGATTCACGAGCCGAACGGTCTCATGATGGGAATCCCGCCGAGCTGCGTTACAAGGACCTGATCAGTGGCGTATTTAGAATGTCTTTAAGGGGGGGGGGGGGCACACAATATTATTCACTGTTACCCCACATAAGGGCGGGGGGTCCGCGGGCCCTCCCCCGGAAAAAATTGTATTTCAAGGATGCAAATTGGTGTTGTTTAAGCATTTTCAGAATATAGATATTGATTACATAGTTGGCAAAAATAAAGCTTTTAAATTTTTTTTTCTAAAACTCTTTGTGGGATTTGGTACATTTATGTCCATATTTGCTATACATGCGATGCGATCTCCAGCAATACTGCAACCATTATTTCAGCCAGCTTCTCTTTAATTGTATAAGCATTGCTGCAGCAGTAACATATACAATGAATGAGAAGCTGCATCTTGAACAGAAAATAAAATCGTAGCTGAATTTCCCTTTTTGATTTATTGTCTTTAATATTTTACATTTCTTACTTTGCTTATTTAATTATGTTTACAAACTTTCTTTAAAATATTTACAAGTTTTTGCTGACACACGCCCACACACACCAAGACAGATAAATTTACATTAAAAACTAAGTAATTAACACATTGAAAATAACATATTACAGCACACAGAAAGTTTCTAAGAAATTTTATAAGTAAGCATTATTTTTTGTTATTAAAAGCGTATAATTTTCTACGCAGAGCTATTGTAAATAAAACATAAACTCAGTTCACTTATACTGTTAGCAGGATTATTTTGGAAGTTTGTTAATTTATGCATCTAGCTGAAAAGGGCTACAAGCTATATTTGAAAGAAAAAATGTGTTAAAAATAACATACATTACAGTAACATAATATTTTGAAAATGAAGAACAGCTTAATTTCAGACATTATAAACATTGCTTGACATCTATATACATTTACTAATCTACAGGTATGACAACTTCATCTTTCTTGGTTGCATTCTCGCAAACTTTTCAATGACATCTTCAGGTTTGACAACAATTTCACGGTGGATGTTTAGCAACGCCAAACCATTCAGTCTATCTTCTATCATAGTTGATCTAAGATAGGTTTTAATCCTCTTCAATGTCGAAAAGGAACGTTCTGACGTTGCAGTAGTCACAGGAACACTGGCTAAGATGGTCAAAAGAGTCTTGATATTGGGGTAAAATTCAATGTTTGTTGACGTTAAGGTTTCTAGTGCTGTAGATGGAGATTCGTCAACCGATTTTTTAGCCACAACAAGTGCCATGTCTTCAACTCACCTTCAAGCTGAACAAAACTTCCCGGCAAATCACACATGTAGCAATTGGCAACGTCCATTATTTTTGAACAATTAAGCTGTTCACTGAATTTAGGAATAAGCCCTTTCAAATTTCCTAAAAAACTATTCTTCTCGGAAAATCGTTCTTCAAATTCATGAATCAAGTGATCAAGAAAGGCATAAAAAACAGCTATTCTGAAGTATGCTTCGGGGTCTGATACATCTATCAAATTTACTCTGTAAATCTGCTTTTTGCTGAGTCTTGGGATAGTGATGTCAATTTGAATGTTTTTTTTTGCAATTTCGGAAGATTTTTTAAAAACTTCACTAAACCCTTCATCGCTCCTCTCTTTTTTCAGAGCATCTAGTGTTGCAGATATCATGTCGTCAGCTTGTCCTATATCAAAATTTACTGTCTGCAGTTGTCTTGAAAGTGGCAGTGTACATTTCAAAATACTGACAGCACACTCCAAAGATAGTATGAACTGGAAATTTTTAATTGAATGGTAGAGGCTATTGGCTTTTGTTAATACATCCCCATTAGATGCATCAATTACGTCTTCCAGAAATGCCAAAACTGCAGGCAACATTGCTTCAAATCTAATAAAAACCTCATGATGTTCAATCCACCTTGTTTTGCACAATGTCAATAAGACTTCTGTATTTAGATGGGGGCAGTGCTGTTTCACATTCCTAGCAAACATTTCAAGCCTTTTCGGAGAGTCTCGGATGAAACTGGTAGTTTGTTCAACAACATCCATCATGTTTTGTATAGTAGGAACATCACAAGCTTTTACCAAGGCCAGATTAAGACAGTGACTGTAGCAGTGCACGTAAACAGCAAGAGGCTGAAGTTCGGAGATATATGCCTGACATCCTCTGAACTTCCCAGACATATTAGATGCCCCGTCATACCCCTGCCCTCTTAAATTGCTTAAGCTCAATCCAGAATTTTGTAGTGTATTGACAATATTTCTACCAAGGGATTCTCCTGTTAAGTCTACAACTTCGGCAAACTGAATGAAATCTTCCCTAACTGATTTTGTTTCCAAATCAACATACCTCACACTTATTGACATCTGTTCGGAATGACCTGCATCTGTTGTTTCGTCTGCCAAAACTGAAAACCAGTTGGCTTTCTTCACTTTTTCAATAACCTTTTCCAGTATTACATCCCCACAGCTATGAATAATATCGTTTTATGTTACTGAACTAATAAAGGTAGCGTTCTTTGGTGCACTTTTCCGATGATTTTCAAGGTCTACATCACCTGCATCAATTCGAAAATGCAGCAACGCCCTGATGTTTCCTTCATTTACCTCTCACTCTTCATTACTTTATCAACTATGTTACCTTTTTCATTACGATGACTACGAAGTGATATATTTTGTTTCCCACAAAATATTATGGTTTTTACTATTGGCACCAATTTCCCCCGATTCGTTTCAATGTTCTTTTTCGCAATAGTGTCAAGTTGAATGTCAACACAACTAACTCTGCCTTCATACATTTGACAGAAATGTTGTGCTTTCTGAAGGGAATCCAAATGGTATTTTAAAGATGAATGGTATATGAAGTCAGATGTGGCATTTTTGTACTTATGTAGAGGTTTCTGTGATAGAGCACCCAGCTTTTGATCACCAACGCCACCCAACTCAGGACCAAACAAAACACACATTCGGCAATATGCGCCATTATCTTTTTGACTAAAAGTAAGCCCCGGATGTTTCGTTAGCCATTCTTTCCTAAATTTCCTGTTTTTTTTTTTTTTTTTTACCCTGCAAAACACTGGGAAATTCGAAATTTTCTGGTGGAGTCCATGGCTCTTTAATCATTTTATATTCGTCATCATTGGACATTTTAGACATTGAGCATTGACTCACATAATTTCCAATGTCCCAACGGTTGGCCGGATTTTTGAAATGTAAAATTCCATCACAACTAGATGCATTACCTGCCTCTTTGAAGGAAGCATCATCCATTGTGGTGGTCGTGGAAGATTTGCTGGTTGCAGTACCGGATTGTGGTCATTGTGATGGTAGCACTGGTAATGGTGGTGATACTGGAAGCTCTGGTGGCCGTGCCAGTTGTAGCAGCCGCAATGAAAGTCGAAGAGCAGGGTTCATCTGTCAGAAAATGTTTCCATGACATTTTATTTCTTCAATAAGTATATAGGACTGATTGCACAGTCATGTGAGGTACGTTTAGAGATCAAAGTGAAATTGAACAAAAACTTGAGTAAAAACTAAGATTTTTTTGTTTGCATTGAACAGTCAGTCATATGAGATTTCTTTGTTAGGTGAAGTGCTACCACACACATGGCGGGAAAATGTGTTTATTTTCGTACACTTACATGTAAATGTAACTAAAAATTTATGTTATGTACTTATATTGCTGTTATACTAGACAAAACTAACAATAAGGGAATTTTGTAGCCTGTTTTCCATACATGGAAGCTGCAAAGTTTACAAAATATAAAACAAAAAATATGGAAGAAAATACAAAATCGATTTCGTTTATAGAATTGATACAATTAGGTTTTCATCAGTTCTATCAGTACAGATTTCTTGTTGGAACACAACCAAATAAAAAAAGAACTCGCAGCCAATGGTTACCCGGCAAACACCATCAAACAGCACATGAAACCTAACAGAACACTTAAGCCCACAGAAACCGAAAAACCAGCAGGAACCCTAGTTATTCCGTATGTTAGAGGCCTTTCAGAAAAAAATAAGACGTCTGGGAAACAAATACGGACTTCAAACAGCATTCCGATCCAAATCTACTATCAAAAGTATGATCACAAGGGTAAAACCAGCCACTAAAAAATTACAAACTCACAACTGTGTATATCAGATACCCTGCGAATGTGGTCATATGTATATTGGAGAAACTGGCAGAGCTCTTTCAACACGTATCAAAGAACATAAAAACAATAGCAAGAAAGGCGAAACCCAAGAATCTAGACTGGCCGAACATGCATGGGAAAATAGCCACAAAATTCTTTGGGAAGACTCGAAACCACTTACACCAGGAAACTGACAAAATTAAAAGAAAAATCAATGAATCAGGCTTTATTATTAGCAATAGCAATATTACCAGTCAACAGAGCATTGAATTAAAAAAATATGTGGATCCCATTGATTAAGAAAGAAACAACTTTACAGCACAAAACAAAAACACACACTCAACCCATCACAACCAATCAGAGTCAACCTATGTAAACCCATGGTTTTTCCAGTCTCCTCATCAGTCGCACTCGTGTTCCTGAACCATGTGTGTCTACCTGATGACGGGAACAGATTCCAGTTACCGAAACGTCGTAACACTGTCTGTCTGGAAAACTACTGTGTCTTATTTCGTCTCTTCGTTGTGCCGTTTGTCTTTTCTGTATATGTCTGTTATCTGTTGCATTTTGTCTCGTCTATTTGTTGTGTCTTTTTGTTATTTTTCTGTTCGTGTCTGATATTTGCTGTGTTTTTTGTTTCATCTCATCATTGTGTTGCATGTTACTTAGTTTTTTTATTTTATTCGTTATTATTTTCATTTATTATCTGTTTGTTCGAACATAATCAAGTAATCTAAAATATTACAAAATAATAGACCTTGAATGTGAATTTGCACGACAGTATTTAACTTCCAATATTTTTACAGTTATAAATTCCCTAGAAAATACATCAATATGTTTGACCTGTCACTATCTAAAAAGTAATATTTAAATATTTCTTATACTTATCAGATAATAACCAGGCCTAACTGCAATTTAATTCTATGACATGATTAAAGATAAGAAATAAAGTCTTGGTTATTTTGTGAAAATGCCAGCTTATTGAAAAGTGAATGATCGAGTAACTATGTAAAATGTGAAGTAGACAGTTATTTGGTTAATAATGAGTCAAAAATGTTTATATGTTGTACCTTCCGAAGAATAGCAGTAATGCACTTATAGTACATACATGTACAAGTCCAAGCCATCTTCGTAAGTTCCACATACAGTTTATCGCTGTCTGAGGTGAATATTGGTAGTATATTTAACCTGAATTTTATTCTTCACTGTCATTTTTATGGCCTTGCTCAACATTCACTTTGCTACATGTGAATTATTGTAAAAAAAATCATACTTTATACGATTTGAAAATCCTACCTTGCTATTTAGGAAGCTTTTCCACAGTGAAGATGTTGGGTTTTTTTGTAATGAAACCAGGTTGCTATCGTTTGACACAAGTATATTTGTTGACAGTTGTCTGCGGACGACTTCCTGGAGTTAGAACTTCTGGAGGACCTGCGGCTTGAGAACAACCGCCTACGCTCCATCAATAGTTCTCTGCTGCCCCTTCGGTCGCTGCGCTACCTCAACCTATCCAACAACCACCTGACTGAGTTCTCTCTGCAGGAGATACGTGGCCTTAAGAACATCCGTGTGCTTGATCTCTCCTACAACAGTATCTCTCAGCTGAGCGGCCAGATGGAGGTTCGTAGAGTGGCATGGCTTCCATACTAACATTTACATTACAAAACAGCTTGCGTGTCAGCTGTGGAGAGACACTAAGACTTTTCACGTGTGTGCGAGTGGCATTAAACATTCTTTGTACGTCAAATAATTCACTTGTCATTTACACTGTATGTAAACTAATTTGAACTAATGCATTAAACGGTGTCATAATATAAAAGTTAAAAATAGACGTAGGTCATTGAAGATCTTTTAGCATCAGAATTCAGGGACATCTAAATGTTCCAAAATAACTTTCTACAGTAGATAGAGTTCGCTAACTTAAAATGTGTATCTGCACCTTTACTTTTTTTTTTTTTGTCAAGTATTTCAGTGTTAAGAGGTTTGTCATTTGACTGGGTCAATCAGAATCAGAGTATTGCAATACAAAATATAAGAAATTCACTGGTAGACCCTTAAGCAGTGGCCGAGACCAGTAGATCCCGTCTCGAACTGATATTTATTTGTCCGATTTTCTGTTTATAATTCAGATGAACAGAAATGTGGTTGAAGCAATCTTAAGCTGATACTCATACCTTGAACAATTCTATTCTTAATTTCATTCCAGTCATCTAATTCTAGTTCTCACTAACATTTCGGCAAAATTGTAATTTTATTCTCAACTTCATTTTCAGTTCGGCAAGACCCGAAATCTTATAATGATCATGTCTTGTTTGTTCTTTATTACTTCCTTGTTTAGTTCCAGTTCGACATTCTTCCTAGTTTTATTGTTCCAGTTAATAATCTAGTCCTGTCTGAACGGGAATGTAGAATGTTCTTCGTGAAATGGAATTAATTACTTACTTATTTCATTCAGGTTTGTCTTATTTATCCGTGGTAAACAGTTCCAGTTCAATTTTACGTTATTGCTTGAATGGAAATAAACGTATTAGATTTTATTCCTGGTTCCATGCGAACCGGAATATTCTACGTTCACTTCTAATCGATGATTCATTTCCAGCTTGTACCTTTCCTATCCGTTTTATTTATCTGAAATTTCTATTAATATTTCTATTTTATTCCGGCCGGGACTGAAATTAACGTGAGCGATTTGATTTGCAGTTAAGCAAGTTTCACTCGTGAACAGGACGTTAGTACCAATTCATTTCAGTCTAATTAGACTTTTTCATCCGATGAGAACAAGTTCAAGCTCATGTTCAGTTTCTGTCAGAATCCAGATTAAGGGATATGTTTTAATTTGCAGTTCTACGAAGCGGACCATTATGTCACCCTTCAATTCATGGTTGGATTTATTCTTAAAAGAACGATAGTTTTATTTTCGGAGTTTAAGTGTAAAATGTTACCGAGCAAAAACGACAGGAGGGAATACGATATTACTGTTTCTAAAACATGTTATTACTTGCCACTTACAATTACACGACCGTTTTGGATTCGTACTATGTAAGCGACAGCCATTTAAAATTTAAACTCAATGTTTATGTTCCATTCATCTAGTGCACTAGCGAATGTAGAGAGGTGAAAACCTAATCTTGTGATCACTTGCTGTGCCATTGGCCTTGGCTGGTAACTGTTGGTAAGTTTGGCTGATATATGTTTTTCAATTCATCTAAAGCCCATTAATTAGATATTGGATGCACCTGCAACCACAGCGTTATAGTGGTCAAACCACTTGCCTTCCACCACAGCGATCCAGGCTCGATTCCCGGTAGGGTTGTTCCAGATTTGTCGCATGTAGGTAACGTAGCAGAACTGACATTGGTCGGCAGGTCTGTTCGGGGCACTCCCGCTTTTGTCACACTGTGCATTCTATCTCGTCTTCATTGTAGGGCCGCATTCTCATTCTATTTCTCAGAGTTAGATAGTTCTAGAGTCTGTCAAATCTGGAGTATGATGCCCTACCTTCGGGTACCCTTCCCATACTAACATAACTCAAAGGAAATTGAAAATTAAATTTACTTCATATACTTCTCACGCTGTAGCCGTAACTTAACAAAATGTAGCTACTGTAAGGAAAAATATGGAACACGTAGTTCAGTAAACATTAAATTGTTTTTAAGAGACTTGTATTTCCGCTTCGTGCTTTATATAGCCTATCATAGGGAACCATGGGTCCATTATTTTTAGCAAAATTAAATAGAATCCGGCTTTGACATATTTGCATAAAATATGCTGTTTGAAAGTTTTATAATCTGTTCCTGCAGTTCTGCGAGTATACTTAAGCAGTACAGAGTCACGGCGTCACGTTCCACTAATATATTACTATTGCGTAGAGGCAGGAACGCTGCTGCATTTACCCGGCCAATGCAGACTGCGCCATATAACAGTTAACTGCGGCTGTTACCTGTGGCACAGCGAGTCTTTTAGACCTACCTTCAGCTCTGCACTACTAGTTCCAGCATTTGTACGTTGCCGCTCACAACAGAATTATGTGTGTGTGTGTGTGTGTGTATATATATATATATATATATATACACCTTGCATGACTCTTGCACATAAGAGGAACGTCTCATTGTTCAGAAATTTCTTTTACCTCATAAAAACGTTACCTGAGAGCACGGGAATGTATACACAAAAACTGAAGTTGTCAGTATATATGTACGTACTTAAGGAATTATATACTCTCACTTTATGATTTATTTATATGGAGCCGTAAATTTCTTATCAATCTGTTACGTAAAAAATTTAAAAAGCCCAAGTTATAACATTGCTTGTTGTTCTTCATATCGTAGACAACATATAAGCAGTTAAACATGTTATAAAATTGTTTGTGGTTCTTCATATCGTAGACAAAATATAAGCAGTTAAACATGTTATAACATTGTTTGCTGTTCTTCATATCGTAGACAACATATAAGCAGTTAAACATGTTATAACATTGTTTGTTGTTCTTCATATCGTAGACAAAATATAAGCAGTTAAACATGTTATAACATTGTTTGCTGTTCTTCATATCGTAGACAAAATATAAGCAGTTAAACATGTTATAACATTGTTTGCTGTTCTTCATATCGTAGACAAAATATAAGCAGTTAAACATGTTATAACATTGTTTGCTGTTCTTCATATCGTAGACAAAATATAAGCAGTTAAACATGTTATAACATTGTTTGTTGTTCTTCATATCGTAGACAAAATATAAGCAGTTAAACATGTTATATTTATATACAAGTGGGTAAATCATAAATTGATGCTAATTCAAGTACTTAATATTGTGTACACAATCGCCAATTACTGCCTAAACTTACGTAGTGAATTACCCGAGAGTTGGCAATATTTTGGTCAAGATATGAAAAACCACACCTCTAGCAATAAGCAAGCGAGATGGAGCAGTAGTGCAGCATTCGTCTCGCGTTTGACTGTTAAGACAGTCTGGTTACTATTGTTGGGGAAAAATTAAAAATCAAAAGAATGTTCTGACTCAAATAAACACATTTTTGATGCATATCTATTCAGAAGTATCCTGAAATATTTTCCTTATAAATTATCTATTTTAGGGACAGTGACTACAAGTAAAAAGCGTAAGAAAAATCATGTTCCTACTGAATAACCAAAACAATTGAAGTAGAGTCAATTAGTACGTTCAAGCACAGCTGTCTTTTTCGTGTCATAAAAAAAATTATTATTCAGAGAACTGCTCTAAATAATCAAACATTTTAGAAATATATTCTCAATAAAGTTTTCTACAATTAAAAAAAATTTATATTGGCGTTAATTAAAGAATGTTAATCACCATAAATTAAATTTAAAAATTTAGTATTGCGACAACATTTAAAGAATTCCTCTAAATAATAACAATTCGAAGAAATTTTTCACCCGATAAAATTTACAGAAAAACGACACAAAACTGTCATAAATTGCAGAATC
Organism: Medauroidea extradentata; assembly: GCA_003012365.1. Classification (NCBI taxonomy): domain Eukaryota; kingdom Metazoa; phylum Arthropoda; class Insecta; order Phasmatodea; family Phasmatidae; genus Medauroidea; species Medauroidea extradentata. Next base: position 6,620 of record PNEQ01120135.1, on the reverse strand, counting down.
GTGGATTCATTAGTAAAAATAGTATGGGATTGGGGTATTTGTAAGAGACCCCGTCGGTATAATAAATTTTAAAGGATCCCTTTTTTGCGAATCATCTAAATGAAATAAAAAAATACATATTTTTTTAACTGGGGAAATATTTAAATTTGTATGTACTAAATAAAACAATAACGGATGCCTAGTTAAATAAATTAAAAGAATTGCATGAACCTAAAAAACTAACTGATCTAACAATAGGTCAAACATACCCAATAAATTATGTTGCAATAATAAGTAAACAACGCCTGCCATAAGAAGTGAATTTTTGTAAAGGCTATAAAGTTATGTTACCAGAGAGATATGTTCAAAAATTCAAAGGTAATTTTTAAAAGATGTCAACAGCGAAAAGATAAATTTTATTTATTAATGAATGATAAATTATTACAGCAAACAAATTCATAATATTTTATTCGCTCAAAATAATATTTTATACAATATTGTTTAAAATATTTTTTAATTATTTAAAAATGTCATTTGATTTTATTTTATTCAAATCTAGGGTTTCTTCTTATAAATAGGAACAATAATGGGCGTGATCACCACTCGATTAAAGAAAATAAAGAAGATCAAAATATTAAATTTCTATTTTGTAATAATTTTTACAAATAAAAAAAAATATATTTAATGTCACGAGAGAAGCAGAATTCATAAAAGTCTTCAGTCATTACCAAAATTAGATTCATGAAGAAAAATACAAAATAAAACAATTTAATGCAATATTTGTTAAAATTATTATAAGCCTTCTCACGGATAAAAACACATAACACTAAAAATCATCAAAATAACATAATAGTTAAGTGCCCAGAATGCAATAATAATTACGAACAAAAAAATGAAAAAGCCATGAAAAAATTAGAGCTCATAAAGGCCTACCTGAATTAGTTTAAAAATTTCAAACAAAGAAATAAAACCAAAACTCGAAAAAATAACACGATAAAATGTGATACAAGTGGAACAGAGTATAATCAAGCATTAAAAAAAATCACAAGGGAAGCAAAAAACTTTTAGGAGCAACAGATAAAATAAAAAAAGTGAATAATTTGAAGAATATGAAATAAATGTAATAGAAACAGCATTTGATAGTACATTAAAAACCTACAATATTCGTCTTATAACAAGTAAAATAGACCCAATTTTTTTCATTAATCACAAAACAAATTATAATAAATAAAATGTTGAAAAAAAAATATTTAAAAAAATTAAATTTTTCTGCCCAATATACAAGAGAGCCAATTAATGACGAAAATTTTCAAGAAGCATCTCTTAGAACTAAAAATTAAATTACTTTAATAACAACTGATTTAGAAGAATTTTATGGCTATACTAATTCAAAAATATTAAACAAAATGGCGCAGTTCTAAGCGAAAGTCTCCCAGTGAGTATTAAATTAAATACACGAATTATAATTAAGAATAAATAAATATAACAAATTATCTGGTGGCTCTTATGTTGAATTTTGAATTGCCAAAAAAATTAAAGATAGACAAGCTGTTATAAACGTTCAAAATAATGAAAAATCATGTTTTACAGTAAATTTTATCAGTCATACAATGCGTACACATACAAAAAAAAATTTTATACTTTTTATCCTGCAACTATTACTGAAAATAAAACTGATACTCATATTAGTATTGTATATATGTAAGATGAAAATAATTATCATTATTGTTGGATAAAAGATCTTTCTCGAACTAAATGAATCTCAACTTTCAAAAATCATCGTAAAATATCTTTGCGATAAACGCCTACAATATTTTTGTAGGGAAGAAAAATTTTAAAAATCATGAAAAATATTTTAGTGAACATGACAGCGTTCGAATAGACCTACCAAATGAAGGCAATAAATTCAAATTTAAAAAATTTTATCATTCTTTTAATATTCATTTTACTATTTGTGCCGATTTTGAATATTAATTAAATGAAATAGATACTTGAGAACCAAATCTTGTGAAATGATACACGAATAATCATCAAAAACACGAGTTTGATAACGTTAATTATTATTTAATATCATAACGGCGATTTTAAAGTCCCTGTTTCTTATACAGGAAGAAAATACCCGAATAATTTTTGTAACAATGCTAGTGGAAGAAGTTAAAAAAATAAAGAAATACATTACGAAAACATTCCAGTAATTCCTCTAACAAACAAAGAACAAAATAAATTGTCATATTTGTGAAAAACCACTTCTTAGTATCAATGCGAAAGGCGCGCTATTAAATGATTCAGTAAAAGATCACGGTAATTTATCAGGAAAATTTCGTGGTACACCCCATAATAAATGTAAATTAACTTTTCAAAAGCCAATCTTCAACTCCGTTTATATTCATAATTTATCTAGCCATGATATTTGTTTATTAAAGATCTTGGAAAATATGAAAATGAAAATAGAACTGATTTAGTTCAAAATAACGAAGAAAAATTTTTTTCTTTCACCGAACATGTGAAGGATGGCTTAAATATAAGATTTGTTGAATTATTTAAATTAATGCCTAGCACTAGTTTAGATACTCTCTTACATTCTTACTAAATAAATTTTTCGTGAAACCTCAAAATATTTATAAATAGATCCACTCAATTTAGTTATTAAAAAAGGTGTTTATCCTTACGATTACATGGATTTCGACGAAAAATACAATGAAATATAATTATTATCAAAAGGAAATTTTTACAATAACTTAAATAAAGCTTATATTTATGTCGAAGGCTACGAACATGCACAAAAATTTGGAAAACATTTAACATAAAATACCTTAGAAAATAAACTGAATTATATAACAAAGTTGACATTTTATTATTGGCTAATATTTTCGAGGATTTTAGAGATATTTTTTTTAAAAGTCCTATTCATTAGATACGTCTTGGTATTTTACAGCCCCAGGTTTAGCTTAGGACGACATGTTAAAATACAAAAATTGAATTAGAATTATTAACTAATTACGAAAAAATATTAATGATTGAAAAAAGAATTCGTGGTGGAATTCCCCAGTGTTACAAATGATATGTCAAAGCAAATAATTAATGCATGAAATGTTACATTCCTGAAAATTAAAATTCTTATCTCGAATATTTAGAAGCAAATAATATGTATGGTTGGACTATGACACAATTTTAACCTTCTGGAGATTTTGAATGGGTAAATTGCTAGCTTAATGACGTAAGTTACTGGAATAAAAAAAATGTAAGAAAATGAGGACAACTCAAATTATGGCTATATTTTAGAAGTTGACTTAGAATACCATAAAGAATTACACGATTTTTATAATTATTTACCCCTAGCTCTTGAAAATAAAAGTCAAGCAGGGTCAAAAATGAAAACGTTATGAACAACATTAAATTAAAAGAAAAATAGGTTTTGCACTACAAAAATTGAAAACAATATACTATCTCAAGGAATGAAATTTAAAAAAGTTCACAGAGCTATAATGTTCAAACAGTTTGGATAACTTATGTTGAGTTAATTGCTCAAATTAGGTCGAAAGCAACTAACGATTATGAAACAGATTTTTATAAACCAATTAATAATTCTGTTATTTGGGAATAACATGTAAAATATAATAAAAAGATTTGATATTAGATTATGCTCGAATTCTAAGCAAATTGAAAAATTAATCGCAAAACCAAATTTTAAACATAGAATTACTTTTAGTTCTTAGTTCTTTAGCAGAAATTCGTACGAGAAAAACCAAATTATGATTTAATTAACCAATTTAGGATGGAATGAGTAATCTAGATTTATTAAAAATTCTAAAGTACGATTTTCATTTAAATGTGATGAAACCAAAACATGAAAATGAAATTTAGTTATTTTACACAGACACTGATTCCTTAATTTATTATATCAAAACGAATGATTTTTCGACGACACAAAATAAATTACTCAACATCTTGACACCGCTGATTACAAAAATATAACATTTACAGTATGTGAAAAATAAACAAATAAACTATCGGCAAAATAAAAGACGAAAATAACGGAAAAAATAATGGATGAATTAAATTGGATTAAAATCTAAAATGTATGCTATAAACGTTAAAGGTGATATTAAAAAAAGAGCCAGAGGTACTAAAGATTGCGTGGTGAAAAATTAAAATAGCATCCGATGATCATAAAAGTAATTAGCTTGAAAAAGAAATGTTAATGAAGAACACGAATCTTGTAGAAATTAAAAAACATGAATTGCATTCAATTGATTCAAAAAAATGAGCTTTAAGACCTGAAGCAGTTGTAGGGTAGCGCCCAGTACAAACACTGTCTAATTGAAAATACTAAAATTAGTAAAATTATTGTTAGTTTTTATTCTGAGGGGGTGATGCAACACAGCACACTAAAAAATTTAAAAGGAGTCTATACAACAGGCTGGAAAATAAAGGGATGAGTAATGCATCTTCCCCGTCAAAATGAAAAGGCTTAAAAAAAAAATAAAAAATATCTTCAACATGTTTACTTTCTTTCCCATAGTTAATTCATTAGTTAATTTGTGCGTGGGTGTTCATTTAATAAGAGCAACCATTCGTTACACTTTAAATTTTCATATTGTAATTCGATTCGAATATTTAGTGACACAAATGGAAATATAACTCCATAAAATAAAATTTTAGATGCTGACGAAATTAAAATATTTTAGAACATATATTTCGGAGTGTAAATGTATATTCCCTGAAAATTTAAATAATATGTTATTTCAGTCGATGGTATACCAAATTGGCGGAGTTAAAAGGTAAAAAAAAAAAAACTAAGACACTATTACGTACAATATTCCTTCAGTGAGTCTCTCACATTTAACATCATATATAAGATTTATTTGGTTAGTTAACATTACATTACCAATTGTTGTAGCTTCGACTAGGTTATCAAAATCTACTGATAATTTCAGAATAGTTCTATCTTTAACGATATAAGTTTTTCGACATGAACAATATGGTCTTTCGGAAAGAAATTGAGCTCGATTGTAGTATATTTCATTATTACGAAAATGATTTTGAATTTAGTTTTTGAACTTATGAAATCCTTATAAGCACTGTACATTTTGTCAGACATATTGCCCCTTATGTCAAAATGCCAATTATGTTTTGGGAAAACTTAACTTCTGCTTTTTAAAATTGAAATATTTCTAACATAAGAAAGATCAAACATCGAAGTATGTCAGTCTTGGTCTTGATTTTGTTTTCTATTTTGTAGAAATTCAGCAGTTACATAATCTATCATATTTTATATAATTAAATTAAACTTATCTTTTATATCAAACTGAAACGAAGTTGCTCCAGTTGGTACAGTTTTCTCGATACACTGCCAATAATTGAAGTTAAAGGGAATTTTCGGATCTTTGTAAAGTTTAGCCTTAATTCCATCTCCAATATTTGCTCCATATTCAACGATTGCCCACAATATTACCATTTTGAACGTATGAACGTAATCTTATAACCACCTTTCCAATAAATATCATTACAAACTCTGATATATCCAAATGTATATTTCAGTGGCTACAAAATTTCATTACGTCTGTCTGCTTAAAAGAAAAAAAATTATCTACCCCAAGAAATTTTGTTACACCAGATGATTTTAGATGTGATAATTTTGATGTCGATGTTAGTAATGCATGTTTTATAGTTGCAGTTATTCCTTGGTAATCAACAGTTTCAATAATATATCAATGCTTGGAAATTTTAATTTTTGTAAATTGGAAAGGAAAGATATTTTCACACAAATCGTTAATTTAATCTTTAGCATAATTTACGTTAGTGTCCTTTTGTTGCAATATAAATTGTTCATATACATAAGCTTCATTCGGATGTGAAAATGAATCTCCAATTAGTACGTCAAATTCTATTATCTTATTGAATTCACTTAAATTGTTTTTGTTTGGTCATTTGGTGGAAATGTCTGACGTTCGTAGCACTCAGTTATATTTTCGCGCAATTTATGTAAATATAATTTTAATATAATAAAATTATTTTTATATATCGTATGAGTTATGACTACTATCAAATCCCAACCATTTAACTAAAATTTTATCTCCTTTCTTTCGCAAAACTTTTTCTGTTAAGTAATCTTTAGCATATTTAGTTTTAAGAGGCTCTTGTTCATAAAACATAACTCTGATGAGCTAATTTTGCAAATCTTTAATTCTATATGTTATTGTATTTGTGTGCAATACTTCAGATATTTCAAATATTTCAGTCAAACGATTTGGTGTTTATCCTATTTCAAATAATTTTTTATCTTTACTTATACGAACTTCATCTCCAACAGCAAATTTGACTTAGAGGATATTTTGCTATTATTATACATATTAGTCTGAGTAGAGACTCCATATTGGTACGATTATCAGTTCAGTTCACTTGTAAGTTACCCAGTTTCAGCTACTTTTAAATACCTTATTATATATATATATATATATATATATATATATATATATATATATATATATATATATACAGGGTGGACCAGAATTCATGTGCCAAAGTCCGGGAGGGGATTCGTTATGGAAAATAAGGTGGGGTATATAAACCAACACTATTCTGTGGTAAATATTAAGGGAGCTACGCCACGTTGAAAAAAATAATTTTTTAAACATTTT
>PNEQ01120134.1:0-24378 GCA_003012365.1 Medauroidea extradentata | reverse complement strand
ATAATAAGTGAATATCGTTCAGAAAGTCTGGAACTAAATAGTATTTTCTCGTACTGTACTATTGCGGACATAATATTGTAATTGCGTATGTCCACAACAATACAGTACGTTATTCTGTCCCATTGCAAGAAACATTCAAAGACATTTGTATTTTCTCATTAGAAAAATTGTCTACTGTTTAATAACAAAGTATGTCTGTGATTATTTAGTATTTTGTTATAACGAGAAAAAAATTTGAAAGTGATATTGAAAAGCATGGTTTTTGTGCCTGCTACACACATTTGTCCACTTTTTTTCATTACCTACTAGCATTTGTGCATTTAGTTTAGAATAAATAATTTCAGTTATTTACGTATGTCAAGTTTCTTGTCCATTTACCACATGGTCCAAGAGAGTTATGGTTGTTTCAGTACGTGAAAATATCCAAAACATTTGTGGACCATCACACCGAGCTCAATGGGCAAGATGAACGTGACTCAGACCATTAACTTCCCAGCGTCCGGCACTAATTTTTGGAGTTTGTAACACCACAATCAAATAGGTTTTTAGCTACAATTATAATATATATCGCACTACTGTTTTGCCTTTCAATACGCGTCAAATTAAAGGAATTGTATATGCTCCTTGGCAGACGAGACGAAATAATTTTCTCTCTAAACAAAGTGCGGAGATACATACAACTCTACCTGTTGTCATTTTATTGAACTTGGGGGCCATCACAACACTAACAACTCTAGTATTTCGAGAAAGATGTTCGCCCTGCCACCTATGAATAAAATCTGAACTAAACACAGTGGTTTAGTGCCGTACACGCCACCAGGGAAAAAAGCAGTCAGAGACAAATGTTATTTCTTCTAAAGTCATTTTCCCGAAAGTCGTTTCGCCGAAATTTTAAGTATCTTACTAAACAATCCACAGTGTTACTGTAACCACAAATCTTTTCGCCTCAAGTCGTTTTGCCGAAAGTCGTTTTGCCGAAATTCATAAACTGCTGTTATCTTTTCAAACATTCGTTTACCCGAAAATCGTTTTCCCGAAAAATATAATTGTGCATTCGTTTTGCCGAAAGTCGTTTCACCGAAAGTCGTTTCACCGAAAGTCGTTTCACCGAATTTTTCAGCATCACCTTCAACTTCACTGAAAGTCGTTTTACCGAAAATTATTTTCCCAAATAGTCGTTTTACCGAAAGTAGTTTTCCCTAAAATTCATATTCCCGAAATTCACTCTCCCGAAAGTCGTTTACCCGATGCTTTCGGGAAAATGGTTTTCGGGTAAATGGCGTGTACCCGTCTATGCCACGGAAGGATGCGGAGAAAACCCTTTAGGCGCCAGTTTCGCTAATGTGAGGAGCTCGGCGAAACTCGAGCAGAGACTCTTTTACCTCAGAGCGTTGTCGACGGCCATGTGGCTACCCCCTGCAGCGTCGCTGTTGCGTGCCGAGTAATTGGCGATGTATTGCGCCCTTGTTATGGCCAGGGCGACGCCAAGATCACACTGTCAGCACTGCACATGAAGCGGCCGTGGCACGTCAAATAAAAAAAGTATACACGAATATAATTTTACTACAGATTTTAATGCATGCTTTGCTATTCTACAGATCAACGCAAGTCACGACACAAGCGGACAACAGCTGGCGTTACGGAGCGAACCTCCCGCACATGTGCTCCCTTGAATGTCTGGGGCAGGACTGCCGAAGTGGCGGGACGCGCTCTAGTAGCGCAGCATTGCCCGCAAAAACTTGCATACAGAAACAGATATCACCTAAATTTATAATACACACAATACACTCTCACTAAGAAAAATAAATACAAAATAAATTACATCAGTAGAAAATTAATAACTAAAACAGATGCTGCTGCAAGTATTATGTTGGCACTACCGCAGAACACTCGCCTCATGATTATCACACCCGTAAGGTTTCCCGGGAAATACATTATTTAAAGCAGGTGAGGCGACTAATTAATATATTCCCTATCTGCTGCACCCAATGCCAGCGTGAGTGAAAGGTTACTTGCCACAGGTCTGCATGGTGTAACCCTTGAAGTAGCCTCGTCGGGTCGCGAGTGCAGGACCTTCGCTCGGGAGGACACCAGAGCAAACGGTCTAGAATAGGAACGTGGACAATGGTTCACGTCATAATGTTACGTAAAAATTAATGACAAATATAATGGTTATAGATTATTATTTTTAAATTATTTGAATTTTGCTTTCTTTGATTTCGAACTATTCCCAGGCTAAATATTGTTACTTTCTTTCTTTTTTATTGGTTGCTCAATTTTGTTACCGCCCCACTAGACACCGTGAGTGATACTCATGCTTAGATTGCAGTCCAGAGTTGTACGGGCATTCACAGTTTCTTTTCAACACACAGTAACTGCCATAAGCACTGTCCTTGTTTCGGCGTGCGCTGTTGCCAAACATACAAAAATTTCCTATTTTAACTTTGATCTTAAAATTTTTGCATATTCTACAGCATCGAAACGTGCATCAGATGATGATTTGTACCTTACTAATGGGTTTAGACAATTCCAGAACAAAATTTTTGTGCTTTACTGTTTTCATGCATTGTTAAATATATCACATCATAACATATGAATCAATTGCAAAATTTTATTCAAGTTTTTTTGGTATGTAACTTCATATATCCGGACGCCAACGAAACAATTAGAAGGCTAAAAATTTATTTGTTAAATATGTAGAAATATTTCTCTAACCTTATGTGTGTTTGATTACACAAGGAAACATTAAAAAGTTGGTCAGTGAAAAAATTTTTCGGTTCTTGAAGTTAGATGGGGTATGAAAGTGAGAAAGTTGTTCATAATGAGCTGAATTTAATTTATAAAGCAACACCACTACAATAACTTAACTGTTCTCGTGTTTATACAGTAGTACCCTGTTATAATGTTTCTCAAGGGACCAAAAAAATGTTTACATTATAAATGGGAAAACATTATAACAGGGTAATTTCCTATTACAAATTAGTTTTAGGGACTAAATGAAGGCAACATTATTACCAGGAAAATGTTATAAGTGGGAACACCATAAGAGGGTTCTACTGTATCATTAAATGTGTTACATATTAGGTCAACGTGCTCGCGCTGCAAACCAAGACATCTGACGGGTGCACGAGGTTCCGTTATCTTTACTGACAGAGGTTCTGTCAGCGTAAGATAGTAAATACCATACAGTCTTCCTTTAGTCAGCAGATTTTTTTCGTCCTGTATCTTAAACATTCCATGTGATTTGTTGTGTCCAGGGAGTGATGTCAGAGGAAAATATTTTATGGTAACATTTATTTGTATGGCAGGTAAGGCACCCAAAGAGACAAAAAAATATATATACACATATAGTGTGTGGGTGTGTATGTATGTATATCCTATGCATATGTGCTACGAGAGAGACAGCAAAATATTGTGTTGTAGATATTCCAGTATTTTTCTCATGCATATGTAGTATAAATGCCATTAAGGAAACTTGAACAAACTGTTCCAGACGAACCATTTACGCTCTTGAGAAGAAATAACAGCAACATGGTATCTTTAATTAACTTGCAAAGTTCAAATCGAAAATAAAAGGTAAACAAAACTCCCCTAAATAAATATAAGACAATGGTGTTTCATTTCTGTTCCGTGTACGATAGTTACTATTTGCCGTATTTGCTGGCATATAGGATGATCCCGCACATATGATGAGTCATGATTTTAAAGGTACAAAATCTTTAAAGAAAGAAATTATTAATTTCGAAATTCCCAGTAGAAAAATTTCTTTTTCCTTTGCCGAAAACATTAAAAATTTAGTTCGAATATTGTTAATGCATTTATTATCGTTAAATAAACATCATAGGAGACACACAAACCAATAACAATGGCTACTTCTGCCCTTCGGGCGCCCAAGAGCCCAAGAAATGCATGGCGGCGGCACATGTGGCCCACGATATCATCAGTTGCCAGCAGCTGTGCGCTACTTGGCAATGCCAGATTGCTGCATGCTGCACAATAAATGGCAACGCTGTGCTGCAACAGCTGCTTGCATGGTCATCACATTCCTGTGCGCTGTTGTCGCCTGCCAGCCAAGCACTAGACACATGAATGTGACTAGCGCCTATCTAGGACCTCTAAGCACAGTGGCGCATGCGCACTGCCGTGTACCTTCTCCTTGCCGCTCCTCACTCGCCGTGTACCCTCTCCTTGCCGTCTAACTCTCGTCACCATGTACCCCTTTCCTGCCGCCCACGTGTTGTGTCATGCCTTCACCCATCCCTCCGGTCGTCCCTCCTTACGTACAACCCTCAATTTGGCGGGAATAATTATTAGCAAGCATACAAACTTGCTGCTAATATTCCATCTGATTCAATTATTGGAGAAATTCGCGACTCTGTCACAGAATCATTAGACAGATTACATTTGCTGACGAAAAAAGATTTGCAGAATATTGAACGGGCTTATAATTTATCTTGCAATGTAATGAAACACGCAGATGATGGGACTAGTGTCACTGCATGGGTGAATCAGGTGCGAGAAAGCAGAAGTCCGAGTGTCTTACTATACAAAACTCAAGGAGAAGAGCATCCTTTACTTCAAGTAAATGATTTTGTTTTGGTCATAATGAACAATGCACAGTGTTCCATTCTAGAAAAATTTGGTTCAGACTGTATTTGCATGGATGGCACTCATGGATTAAATAATTACGGTTTTGAACTCATCACCTTGCTTGTCTTAGATGACATTAGACAAGGCTTCCCTTGTGCGTTTTTTATTTCCAACAGAACGGACGAGCAAGTATTGTCTTTATTCTTGCAAAGTGTTCGTGAACACGCCGGAATAATTAAGCCAAACGTCTTCATGACTGATATGGCTGATGCATTTTACAATGCGTGGGTTTCAGTCATGGGTGCACCAGACAGACGCTTATTTTGTACGTGGCATGTCGACAATGCGTGGAGGAAGAACCTCACTGAAGTAAAAACCAAAGAAAAGCAGGCGGAAGTGTACAAGCTTGTAAGAACTATCCTAGAGGAAACTGATATAGAGTCATTTTGTGTGTTGCTGGAGGCTGGTGTGAAAAAATTGTGCAAAGACGACGAAACAGCAGCATTTGGGTCATACTTTAGCTCTTATTATGTGCCATGCAAAAATATGTGGGCTTACTGTTACCGTCTGCATTGTGGTTTAAATACCAACATGCACCTTGATAGAATGCACAAAACACTTAAGTATATCTATTTGCATGGCAAGAAAAGTGAAAGTTTAGACAAATCAATACATGCCTTAATGTGTTTTATTAGAGACAAACTGTTCGACAGGTTGATCGTAATTAACAAAGAAAAGGTAACAGGAAAACTGTCAAACTTGCGGAAACGCCATAACAACAGCCTAGAACTGCAAGAGTCCAGTGTCATAGTCAACGAAGGGTTTTGGCAAGTCGTGTCATCTTCTACAGATGTGAAAAACATTTACGTAGTGCGAAAAGTCAGAGACAGTTGTCAGTGCAAATTAAACTGCACTGAATGCAATGCGTGCATACACCTATTTTCCTGTAGCTGTTTGGACTCTTCGATTAGATGGAACATGTGTAAACATATCCATCTAGTATGCCGTGTAAACATGGCTTGTGAAAACAGGAGCTCAAAAGAGCAAAATGAATGTAATCAGCTCTGTATCGACGTGGATGCGCATGGTGGTGAAGAAGCGGCAGTTTTACTGCAAGAAATTACCAGCACTGCAAAGCCACGTCCTTCTTTTGAAACGCGGAAGCATGCATTAATCAAGAAACTGACAGAAAATATTAATTCCGCTGAGACAGAAGAAGAACTTTCAATAGTTGAAAAACTCCTTTCTCCTGTTCGTCCGACCTTACTGGCATTTCGAAAAAGCAAGAGTTTGGATGCAAGTCTGCAACTTCCTCCAGATAATTGCCCAGCAAACAAGAATATTACGCCGCAAAGAATTTTTACGACCAGAAAACTGAAGAGTTCGAACAAAGCAAAACGTCTCTCGAAACCTACACCACTTGAAGCCCATCAAATTGCAGCAAGCATCATACTTAAAAGCAAGAGCATGGGAAAAGAACAATTCCCTGAAGAAACAAATACTTAATTTTTTTTTTTAAACTTACCACAATCTTAAAGCAGACTAAAAGTACAAAATAATTTTTCTCGGAAAATGCTCGTAATTTTTAAAACTAAAAACTTAGATTAAATTGACGCATGTATATAGTTCACCTGTCACCAACAATTTACTGCACTGCAAATAATAAAACTGTTGTGTGAGTTTTGTCAAATAGAGCTGATCTCTGCATTTCTGTTATCTATAGCATATGGCCCACGGTTTTCGTTTTATTTTCACAAGTAATTCCATAGGAGATATTATTTTGTACTTATAAGTAAATTTAAAAAACGTGGTAGTTTTAAAACTTCCATTTATTTTATATTATTTTCTGCTTTTTAGTCTTGTGCGTGTGTGTGTGTTAGAAAATTTTCAGCGTTTAGAAATGTAGTATACCAAAGATTATTATTTGTATTTTGTATTTTTTCTCACAGATGTTGTCCTCTTATATGTAACTGTCATCCTTTTTTGAGTTATGTATTTTTTTACGTTTCAAGTACGTAGCTCGTCGGCAAGTTAGTTTAACGCGGTATATTGAAAACATACATTTTGAAGAATTGTTTTGTTTTATGTCGTTACTTTATTCGAAATTTTCTTTTTAAATAGCATTGTCATTCAGTTCTGAGCTATTTTTATAAGTGTCTAGTTCATCGAGAAGTTTCCGTAGTTTAAAATTGATTGCAAAATTTGTACCGGTGATACACTACGGTATTTACATCCGAGTATTGTTGAACATTCAACTAGACAAGAAAGCAAGTTAATAAAACGTGTTAGTATTAATTAATGCTTGTTCATGTACCAAATAAGGAATTATTATCTTAAACACTAACAGTTTAGTAGTTTACAGACTGATAAATATGTTGTGTTTTCTATGAGTTTTTTTTTTTTTTTAATTTTGTTACAAACAGGAACTGTGTAATTGCACTGAGAGAGTGAGTGAGTGGAAGAGTGGAGTTTATTCTGTAAGTCAATGTCAAAAGCTTTTAAATTGCATTTTATTTTGTTTCTATTACTCAAAAACAGCTGAAAATTCACGTAAAATTTTTATATAGCATTGTTGCGAAATTTTTACATTGTATTTTTTTAAATGTTTCAAAAATTTTATTGTGTATTGTTTAAACTGTTGGAAAAACTTGCATATAATGTGTTGCTCAAGTTTTGCAAAAATTGCATATCATGTTGTTTATAAGTGTTGTAAAATATTGCATATTTTGTTATTTCAAGTGTAGAAAAATGTTGTATTGTGTTGTTAAAAAGTATTGTAAAAATTTGGTATTGTGTTGTTTCAAATGTATATACTGCAAATTGTGTTGTTGAACGTATTGTAAAACTTGCATAGTATGTTATTTCAATTCTTAGGAAAGAGATTTCTTGTAGTCAGTATTATTTGAATATTGTTGTAATATTTTTTGTTAAACATCATAACATAAAAAATTAACAGTTTTGTATTTATGTAAAAGTTAGCATATTTTTTAATTATTTTTATTTTAATATTTGTTGTTACATGACGGCTGTAGGTTAACCAAAAAAATTGACAGTTCAATATTCATGTATGAAAAATTTCACATTATGTTGTGTTTTAGAAACAAAAATGTATTAAAATTATAATTGTTTTACATTTTAATATAATATGATTGCTCTGTGTTTTAAAAAAGAAGCGTTGTAGGCCTATATTCATGTAAACTTTCACATAATTTTATTTTTAAACATTTGGAATAATAATTCTTGAAGTTATAGTTTAAACATTTCAGTAAAATTATTACTCACGGTTAATATGTGAAACAAATTAAAAAAAGAAAATTCATGTAACAATTTGCATTTAATTGTGTTCTTAGAAAGCTACGCCCGGTAATTTACAGTACAATTTTTAATATTTCTTTTGAAACATCATGTTCATGTCGAAGAAACCCTACATTGTTCTGTCTCAAATGTATCACAATTCGTACCAAATATTTTTGGTAGCAATAAACGAAATTATTTTCCAGATTAGTGACCTAAAATACCACAAATTTTGCAATGAAAGTACGTCAAAATAAAGCAAAAAAAAATTATATTTACATACAAACGGTGCATTATTTCATAAAACACCTGCATAGAATTGTGCATCGCATGACTGCTCTTAAAGGGGCCTCCCTACATGCGCTTCAAATTCGTTGCAGCGATTATGGCTACTACTTTTTTTTACGAAACTTTTCAATGCGCATAACATTTGTTTATCTACGAAAAGAACACAAAGTTCAAACTATGTTGCTATTGATTAAAAAATTCGGTACGTTTGTCAGAAACATCATTTTCGGGCCTCTCAAAATGGCCAAAAATGGCTTTTCCAGACTGCCGTATCTGGAAAAATAACATCCGAATTCGAAAATCACAGCTATAGAAACAAGCGTTAGACTCTGAACAATGCTGCCTACAAATAAAATAACTTGGTCACCGCTTAATGTCATATAAGAAAAAGGATAGGGCCTAATAGTACAGCACTGCACGCCAGCTGAGTGTCTTGCGCGGAGAGGCGATAATACATTACATACGTTGGTCAACGACAACCTTACAGCTCCTTCCTCACACACACAAACGCAACCTAACTAGTGAGGCCTCTTAAGCCCTCGCTATTTAGTTTTGCAGTGGTTTCGAAAATATTTTTTAAACAATATATACATATATATTTATTTATGTATCAAAAATTTATTCTTACAGTTTTAACACCTACATATCATTGTTTGTATCTGAATTGTTGTGTTGCAATATACCAAACGGAATGTTAGACATTTACCTCTAAATTATCACATGTTTTGTTGTCGAAATAAGCCAAAATGAAGCAAAAAAATTTTTTTTGGTAACAAACGGTACATTATTTTAACAACACTCTGGCAAAATTGTGTATCGTATGACTGTACACAGTCTCCAATTTTTTCAAAGCATTTGGTTAAAACATATTCCACTTATTTGCATTTGTTTGAAATAAATGGAAGATCATGGTCTTAAGGATGTATTTAATTTGACGAAACCCATTAAAACAATTTGAAGTTTTATGAACCGATGTGAAAAAATAATCACGCATGTTAAAAAAACGGAAATTTAAAAAATCTTTCCTAACACAACACAACACTTAATAATTTTAAATGCTTTCACGATAATTATATTTTAAAATCGTAAACGAGAGCAGATATCGAAAAACCGCTGCTCAGCTTTGTTAAAAACAACGTGATCTAAGTTAACTAATTTTTAAAGATAAAATACACAATTGTTTCAACTAATTGTGCAATTAAGCCCATTATCACTAATTAACTAACTAGCCAAATACATTGTTTTTTGTCTAGAAAAAATTAGCCCTCATAGAAAAAAAACGTAACAACACTGTGTAACCGTTTACCGTATCTGCTCTCGTTTAGGAATAAATAATAATTATCGTAAAAGGAGTAGAAATTATGGACCATGACCATAATTAAAGTGTTGCTTTGTTAGAACATTTATTTTTTGAAATTATCGTTATTCCAATATTTAATGTACAATGACTGTTCAGCAATATAACAGAAGCTTTTATTGGACTTGGATTCGAATCCTTCGAAGTGTGTCAGTGGTTCGACCATTTAACTCAATTTTCAAGTTTAAAAAAATAATAATTAATACACCTTCCCCACCATGCCACTGTGCCCTACACCTTCGTCCTTGTTTATGTGACAAAGTAAATTTCATATAAACTGAGCTAATTCTCTGACAGACGTTACTAGATACATTTTCAGTGGCCATTATTAACGAATACAAATTTACACCCAGACGGAGTTGGGAATCGAACCCAGCACCTTTCGTATATCGTAAATAGTAACCGGAACATGGCAAGATTTTTTTTCATTCATACTCCGTATGTTTGCCTCCTTAGAGTGTGAACGCGTGTCAGGGGAGTATGGACGGCATATGGAGGGGAAGGCTGAAGAGAGAGACAGCATGATGGATTGGAAAGAGAAGGGACGAGTGGAGAGGCAAAGTGATCTGCGCATGCGCCACTGTGCTTAGAGGTCCTAGATCTAGGCGCTAGTCAGGAATGTGTGGTACAGTAGTTTTCTCCGCCCGAGAGTTATGGGTTGGCGAGTCAAAGGATCTAGGCATGCGCTCCAGTTGTATTGATCGGCAAGTGACGCACGCTTCATTGCGAGGTAAATGTGGCATATGTCACGAATGACAAAGTGTTGTACCGTATTTTATTAAATGAAGGGGTACTTGTTTTCATTTTGAAACGGAAAACACAATTTCTTGGAACATCATACAACTCCACAGCTTAAAACTTAAGTTTCAAACGATATTTAGGTTACCAACAATTTTCACACCTTCATATAAGATGAGTAGCAATTTTTGAAGGCGAAAACTATGTAAAAATAGTTGTCTTATATGCTGGCAAATACAGTATTGTTTATTGAAAATGCGTTACTATTAAATTTACTAAAAAAAACACCTTATCTGCAGTTGGAAATTGAGAAAAAAAACTTTTGAATCCAAGCATGAAATATTTATGAATTTGTATTTTCACATGTGCCGCACAGTGTGCCACACGAACTACTAGCGCGCCACTCGCCGTGCACGATGTAGTGTTACTTGTTACTGCTTATGTTTGCCTTTCATAAGTGTTTATAAGCCAAAAGTAGGTTACCAGCGGCACTGAAATGTATCATCGTATTTTTCCGACGATACATTTTCGTTGATAAATGTTAGTAATTATCCGGCTAGCAACAAACTTAAAAACATGAGCCTTAAATCATCAGGGCGAGGTTCGGAAATCGCATGGGTGCAAGTAATTCACGAAATAAAAAAATTTAATATTGTTCAAACAAAGCTGAATTCTTGAAATGTACAACAAACAAACAAAACTTGGATCCGAACTGCATTACATCATAAATAAATACCTTACGACCGTTAGGCTACTCACAATCGTGGCCAATGTGCCATGTGGTTAAAATACACTTTTTATTTTAAATACTTAGCCGGCATGGCGCTGCTTGAAGCCGTCACAGACTTTGCAATTTTAATTGCAATCAAATACTGACTACTAGTAGTCCAAGAACTGCTCGTATAGACATTTTATCTGAACCACGAGATGTCTAACACCATCTTCCCAGTGCGCTAATACTCTCGCACCGCACAACCATCACCGACCATCTCTCGAAGATGAAGAAGAAAACCTTTGTTCTCCCAGCGGTCCAGTGACCACGGCCTCAAGCAGAGCCATCTGGCGGAACTACTTGCTAAACATATTCACGCCGCCCTCGTTTCACTCGTTATTTCTAACTTCACTATTTGCGGGAATTTAAAAAAAATATACATATATAATCAGTTTGCATTTAAAAATGGTATACAAAAAACAAAAAAAGAACAATATATTTTTTTACCTAAATTACATCTTATTTAGGGTTCATTGCCGACTCATTACTAAACTTTTTTTTACATTTTTTATGCCATCACATCTTATTTGTTTAGCCTTTTTTTTTTACAGTTTCTACTGATATAAACTAATTGAAACATCTTAATAATTTTTTGTCCTTATGGCTGTGTGGTCTTATAGAGGACCACATATAACACAAGTTCATACCATCATCCTTTTAACAAATCTCCAGGGCCTTTTAAACTCAAGATTTTCTGTGCTGTTTTGCAGAAAGAAAAGTGGGGAAAGAAAGGGCTTATGCTGGTACAGTGTCTGGGTATGTGACTTGCCAGGCAACATCATGATGATACAAAAAGGGGTAGGGAAAATATGGGCTCAATATTTGGGCCACTTGCACTGCCCCACTACAATTACCCCCTTGCATCACCTGATGGTTACCAGGGCTCCCCTGCATCACCAACCATCAACAAGCAAAATGTGGTCCCTTACAAAGTTGTCTTCACTACAACTCCTTCGAACTAACTCCCAACACAAACAAATACAAAAGAAGAAAAGAAAGTGCGAAAAAATATATACATATTCATATGCTTTCAAACGGCTTAAGTACTTTACGAGGGCAGCTAGTCTCTTGTTGTCAGCAACTGGTATCTTCTTCATTATGCAATGTGCTAGGTGCACGCGGTAACTTTGAGGACGAGCGGGTAGTGTTGGTGGTAGCAGCAAAGAAGCGATGCTGTGTCGAATGTGCGGGCGGCGTGGTACTTACTCGTATACGTTTTGTCGCTCGCCGCTCAATTCCAAAACAAAATGATTTAATATCTCTCGCGGACCACGGCTGCCTACTAGCAAACTGCTTCCATGCAGAACAAACACGTATATTTAATTACATTGTCTTGTTTGCCCGGTTGCCGCCCGCACATGGGCATGACCTCAAAGTGCATGTACTGTGTGCACTTATACAATATTCAGTGGCCTGTAGCGTAATGTCTCCAAAAAAGAAAGGCTATAGTGATCCTTCTAAACCGAAGAGAGATCGCGAAAAGTTCTTAGTTTGAAAAAATGAAAATGCTACATTTAATGAAAGACAACATGTCTGTTGCAAAAGAGTTGGCCGATGGTACGAAAAAAAACGAGTGTATCATTTGTACGTCACGAAAGCACAACAAATAAGATTAAGTGTTAGTACCGCACGGGAAATGCAAAAAAAAAAAGTCGTGCTGAGTTAATTTTAGTGTAATCAGTGATGCTGTGTTAAAAGGAACTCTGCTAAATGTTTATCTTTATCCATGTTTACAGGGGTGTAAAATGTTTCATTTACTTGTGGAAAAAAAATTGCACCAAGTCTATTTTAGTGTAATCAGTGATGCTGTATTACGAAACTGTTAACACCCTTAAGAGGAGACCTCGACTAGCACATTGATGGTGTTGCAGCACGTCACACATTTTTTTTTTTACCAGAAACTGCTTAAAGTATTCGTATTATGTTTATCTACAAAAGTACAAACACTAGAAATTATGCTTCTATGTTTTCAAAAATTCAGCACGATTGTTAGAAACATGATTTTCGGGCCTCTCAAAGTGGCTAAAAACAATTTTTTTTTTTTTTCGTAAAGTGCAAAGCGAGAGGCATGAGTTGGTCTTTACTTTATACTATTTAAAAATTAAATGTTGCGGTCACCATTTAAAGTCCCGTAGGAAAAAGACTACAAGAAAAATCTTGCGTAGCAGTTAGGCGTACTGCGAATAGAGGCGATATGCTTCTTGTCAAGCGTGGGACACTGGCTCTTATCGCTACGCTGTTACTCACGCATCAAAGGTGGAAATTCGACACCGGCAAAGACTCCTGTTAATTACAATCAAAATATTTTTTATTATAATCCTATTCGTTTCTGTAATTATAAGCACGTCATACAACCAAGAAATATTTACGGACAATTGAAAAATATTCACGCCTATATAGTCGTAGTTGTGCTTGTTCCAGTGTTATTTTATGCATTTGAGACAGATAAAATATGCATCTTATGCGAGAAATAGTGTTATCAGATGTTCTATCAACGCTTGTGGCGACACTCCCTTTTCGCACAGCGCACATCCTTGGCAGTGTAGGGTGGAGAGATAGGGGGCCGCACCACAACGCAGAAATACCCCTACGCCGAAAGTCAGATTGACCACAACTCCGAAGGCTAGAGAAGTGCTGTTTACCACAACGCCGAATCACTACAACACCGAAATACCATAACGCCGAAAACTCTCTCTGCAGGAATGCCACAAGAACTATCTTAAAATAACTAAATGGCATTCTTTGTAGAACTGATATGTACCTTAACGCCGAAGTACCACAGCGCAGAATACCACAACGCTGAAGGCAAATTTTACCACAACGCCGAAGGCTAGAGAAGTGCTGTTTACCACAACTCCGAAGGCTAGAGAAGTGCTGTTTACCACAACGCCGAATCACTACAACACCGAAATACCATAACGCCGAAAACTCTCTCTGCAGGAATGCCACAAGAACTATCTTAAAATAACTAAATGACATTCTTTGTAGAACTGATATGTACCTTAACGCCGAAGTACCACAGCGCAGAATACCACAACGCTGAAGGCAAATTTTACCACAACGCCGAGGGCAGAACTGACCATAACGCCGAGGGCAGAACTGACCATAACGCCGAGGGCAGAACTGACCACAACGCCGAAACGAGAATTGACCATTGCGCCGTGTGCGTATGGTAAGTTAATGAATTATTTGAAATAGCCATTAATCGTAAAACCAAAACAACAGGCCCTGGCAAATAAACACAAAAAATGCCCACCAATAAAACGTAGAAGAGAACAGAAGGTGGCACATTAACACACACACAAAAACCAGAGGAAGCTGTTGTAAACAAACAATATCAAAGTGGAAGCAATGCACGATTAAATAAATGCTGGGTTACCATATGCAACGGGCAAAGGAAAATAATTATTTAAATAATTAAATAGGTTCACTCGCCATAGTAAACAATACACACCAGAGGAAAATATGAAAATATATTAAATGAGAACTCTGAAATTTGTGGTTGCTGAAAATGATTATTTAATTTTTACTGCAATATTAAATATTTTGTATTCATTTTTTAAAATAAAAAATTCACAACATTATTGACATCGTCCATTAGTACTGAAATTGTACTTATATTATAAAAAGCCCAAATCTTGCAGGCACAGTTAAATGTAAATAGTGAATTGATTATACAATTATTATTTTTCTTAAATTCACAATAAAATTACCGAAACGATAAATGCCCATTCTAAAGGCTAAATAAATACTGTACGTCCGAATCAATGACGTAATAAATTAGCAAAAAATTTACAAGTAAATTGGATGCATCCGTTAGGCCTTATAAAATTTTTAATTGTTATCAAATTCAATTCAATTATTTAAAAAACGTACAAATATTACATAAAAAGGGTAAGTGTGACAGCTGTTAATTTATAGATTAAAATATACAAATTTAACTATGGCTTATCTGATCAAAGTCTCGCAGTAGAAGAGTACAGCACGCTGGGGTAGCTTCATGTTTCCCAGTTACAGCGGCAAAACAAAGAAGACGAGAAGGCGAAGAAAATGCCCCAAAATAGGCCAGAAAGACTGGACTTCTGTAGTAGAGACTACAGGTCTGCTCGTCAATAGTCCAGCTTGTGAATAGGCCTAGACGCGAATTGGCAGGGACGTGAATATTCCAAGACGAGAATCATCCAGGTTGAGAATCGGCCTGGACGCGAACCCTCACTATACAGAAATTATCAAAATATTAAAGAAGATTAAAAATTTAAATAGAACACAAAACCTCTCGTAGGAAAATTACTCACCAGACGAGGGCGAAGATAATCACTTAGCAAAATTATAGATGAAACAACCACGATAAAATATTTAAAAATGTAGCACTACAGTTTTCTACTACGTCAAAGTATATTGATTAGCTACATTATAAAAAAAAGTTAAATAATGGCAACTCAAGTGCCAAGATCTGCCAAAAAGGCAGGAACACCAAAACACACTCATCTTGACGATACGGTGGTTGACGGCAAAGTCTTAAGAAAATCAACGGAAGAAGCTGCAGAAACGTTGAACAAAAGAGCATCGAAAATGGTTAGCAACAGTACCAACATCGGCAAAGTGCGCATTGAAGCACAGTAGCATGCGACGATCACGTGAACAGAATCGCTAAACTGCATGGAAATCACACGGTGAAACACAGAAATCACGCACTGCAACGGCAGCAGCACGTGGCATGAAGATGGAGGTAAGACAGAGCAACTGACGGAGGAATGTAAAGCTCAGCAGCTACTGTCCTGCTAAGATAAAACACTGTAGCGAGACTAGTGTAGGCTCGAAGTAATGTAGCAAGAAAGAATAGCTGTAATTGAAAGTGAACTTTCTGAAATATTGTTAACAAATTAAATAACTAAAAAACACTTATTATTGTTAATATAATATTAAACAAGTTTATAACACAAAAAAATTATAATTTGCTTGAATTTAAGAAACATAAATGAAAAAAATTAATATTTATGTTATTTAAGTCGTGTCGTATTTGATACGGC
Source organism: Medauroidea extradentata (assembly GCA_003012365.1). NCBI lineage: Eukaryota > Metazoa > Arthropoda > Insecta > Phasmatodea > Phasmatidae > Medauroidea > Medauroidea extradentata. The sequence continues at coordinate 8,309 of PNEQ01120134.1, read as the reverse complement.
ACACCATAACGCCGAAAACTAAGCGTGTTGCCTACCAGCCAGGCATTAAATTGCTGTACTTAAAATTAAAATTTGCTCTCACTTGTAAACAATACGATTAAGTGTGTTGATAATTTGAAGCAGTATTTGTTTATATCACTGCAATAAGTAGATGGTGCGTCTCACTCATATATCGCAGTAAAGATTAGATCAGAGATCCCTCAACGTAAAATTTGCGAATATAACTGTGAGTAATATAACTAGTTTTCAGGAGCCATGCCGTAATATAGTGTTACCTATCTCAAGCTATTTTGTGTTTATTGTAATGCACAAGCTTTCCAAGATTCATGTTTTGTAGCAAGGTTCTCTTATAAATAGATTAAAGTGACCGGTGAAACGTGGTAAATAAGTGGAAAATAAAAAAATTGGAAAATGTATCAAAAGTTCAGTAATTTAACATGTATTTGAAATTAACAAGCTGCACTAAACACATACCTGCAAGATCATTTTACATATGTCCGTAATTTCAGTGTTGTGCCTGTAATAACGTAAATATATTTTCGTGTACCAAACTAAAGTTATATACTTGATAGGATATACAATTTTTTTAAATGTTATATTACGATACGCCAACGAGATAAACGTGGCTTTGTTTTGAAAGTATTCTGCATAGCTATGTAATGGCCAGCAATGGCGTTATCGTATCCATAACATTGCATTTATATGATAATTTATGTATTTATCGAAACTCAGCAATGACTGAAGAAATAGAATACCAATAGAAATTAAATAAAGTGCTTCATAAAGTTATTTAAGAAATCAGCTGGCTAACGAACTGGTATGTTTTTTGTTGTGAAGAATCAATGAGAGGAGGGGTAAACTTAGATCACAAAGAGAGGTATAGCAGGAAAGTATCGCTCTGTTCTCCAGTGGGATAAGGCTGGGAGATCTTTTAGTGGGCGTGGGCTGTGATAACGAACAGTGCTGGGACAAAGATGTTAACAAAACTTTTGGAACAAGGCACAAAATGAAGCAAGTTGCTGTCCCGAGACAAGCAAGTCTCTATATTACAGGATATTTTTAACTTACGGGATGTCATATTTTGGTTATAAAACTAAACAAATTTTTTGTGAGCACCTAGCCCAAGAATAATTCACAAGTGGCCCAATTTTTTCCCTAAAGATCAGCATACAATTTCTGACATAATAAAACAGCAACACTTAGTAGCCAAGTTTTTATAAGCAAGTATTATAACGATAGCTCATCGTGTTTATTATGTTTTACGTACATAGTGAAAAAAACATTTTACTAGTTTTCACTATCTTAATTTCAAAACTTAAACACCCTGAAAATAATTTATATTCATAAACAAATCACTAAGGCAAAAAAAATGGACTAACAATAGCTCTCCATGTTTATTACGTACCAATGGTATTGCCTTTTCACCTCCTTAATTTTCGAATATCAAAATTCTTTTAGTGGGAGTGTATAGATCAATGAGTGGGTAACATGTTGGACTATCATCCTGAATTAGGTTTTCCATGGTTTCCCCGGAATTTCTCCAGGCGAATATTGTTATAGCTATTTTAACAAAGACTGTGACCGAGTCCTTCCCTAGCTCCTCTAAGTTGTGAAGTTGTATTCAGCCGTACAATGACCTCGCTGTCGACGAGACATTAAGTCTGACCAAAAAATATCAGAGTCATTTAACACAATAAAAATACACCTGGTTCACTGAGCTACAAAGCATCTCATACCTTCCTTTTCTAAGTTTTTATTCAATTAACATTTACACAAATACATCGACTGGGTATTCACACTTGTTTCTACAGGTGTTTACAGTATGCGGTGAAAAATTTCTTGAAACGCGACGTACGTTGCAATATAGTCGCCGAGGTGTTTTACAAAAGGAACAATTTTCCGAAAAAAAATTACAAGAAATATGTTATTACTTTATTTTCTTGGCGTTTCTTTCACGGAATTTTATTTATCTACATAACACTATTAAGTACAGTACTTAGACTAAAATAAAATTCATATAATTCAGGAAGAATAAATATTAATTTGCTGTAAGTAATGTACGACATCTGTAAAACTTACTTTTTACAGATTGTGTATAACGTACTGTTGTATTGAAATTAAGTGAGTCACATTAATATGGATACATGCCTAAAATTTAATGGATGCAATTCTTTGTAAAACAGTACACATGATTCTATAACGATTCTTAGTGAGGTCTCCTTGATGTTTTAAAACATTACACATGGAAAAGTATACGCGCTGACCATCCTGAAGACCTGTCCGAGAAACTGAACATTTGAACACATCAGATACTGGACGGCCTAGCATTTTTAACCAAGAACATTATCATGGCTCGTCGACAATGCTGGTTGATGTAAGCCGAAATTTCCAAGTGTTGCGGTAACATTCAGTCATGTCCGAGCGGAATGACTGTCAAGGATGATTGGCAGGTGTCCACTCAGTCCGAAGGCACATGAAGTCTGCGCAGGCACGAATGGCCGGCGATGCATGGAGAGGGAGGATGTGGGAGGAGGGGTGTAGTCAGCCACCTCGTCGCCGGGACTGGTTGTAGTAAACAGTGGTAGCAGGGGAAGGACATGGCTCATCTGCAGGTCGCTCAGTCCAATGTCGTCGAGAGCTCTGACATGTTACAATATGAGTAGAGCCAGTGATTTTTGGTGAAAAGAATTATGCAACATTTTGTTTCAATGCCGCAGGTGCACATCTGCAGCTCTGCTTCATGGTCAGTGATTGGCTGTTTTTAACTCTCGAATTCTTGGTAATCTAATCGCAAATCACAGACTTGTGGTGTCGCAGCAACCTTATTCTCATTGGCACAGCCAAATGAGCCACGCCTCTGCACAAATACACACTGCCAATAGCCACGAAGCTGAGGTGCAAACGTGAACGTGAGACATTGACACAGAATGTTACATATTTATTTTCACCAGAAATCACCGGCTCTAAATATAAGGCAAACGGCGGGAATTGCTCGACGATGTTTGTTGAAATTACACATTTCGTACAAGATAGCCTTTTGAGATTTTTCCTTCCTGTGTTATTTACAACGAAAATTTCTCATGTAAGTTATTAATCGTCGTCCACCGCAGCATAAAGAACGAGACGTGCATCTACGGTGTTTTTCAATTTTATAATATTTTCTTTTGTGATCAATCGAATTAGCCACTTTCAATTGTTATAGTTAAAATTAAGATTCTTTAATTATGCTACTTGTCACACAAGCTTATATTTTGAAAGTTGAGGTATACAGTGTTCGCCATCTTATCGCTCACGCACGCCAGTCTGTCATCTTTCGCAAGTCAACCAAATGGATATAGTTTCGCCGACAAAATCATTTAGTTCATCGAAAAAAAAAATGTTAGTTCAAAGCGCATCACTTATAACTAACAATATTCTTTTGTTGACAAGTTGTAACAAGTTGTTTGTTTACACAAATTATTTATTCGACGTCCTATAGTAACTAAATACATGTTTGGCACAAACAAAGTACGTTTAAATAAATAATTTGGGCGAAGGAAATTTAAATTTATTTGGAGGACTCGATGCTTGATATTACCAACAAAAATATTGTTTAACGAAAGGAAACATCACCGAAGCAAATATATTTAGTATAATGAAACAATTCTTTCTATCAGTGTACGCTGTGAATGTGGAACATTATTCACATCGTGTTACAGATAAGTGCTGGTAAAATAATTCTTCACAAGACTCAATTAACTAGCAAAACAAGCCCCTTAGAGTTGCAACTTTTTACGTAAGCACGATTTCTTTCTGTGGAGACCGAGTGTCCGCAATGCAATAACATGTACGGAAAGTTTTGTATTTTGTATCCACGGAACCAAATTCTGTTTCTTATCGTCTTGTGTCTTATTTAAACGATGTCATATGAATAGCTATTAACACACATGTTTGTTTTTATTCAATAAGTAGAATAGCGTTTCAAGACATTACACGAAAGTATAAACGAGTTGTAAATATAACACTGTGTTAAGTAGCTTCGCACGAATATTACAAATCATTGTTTCAATTTCCTAAAAACTTCGGTACTCTGAAAACGGTGTTACAGTTATAGACAATAGTATTCCAAAATAGGTTTCGCAAATTTACTTTGTCATATTTTCATTGAACGCTAAGGAGTAATACTATGATTGTGAAAATCTGATGATGTCTCTGAAGGGAACCGGCAAACTTTTGCCACTAGACCACAAGAATATGTGCGCTACTTGTTTTACGTGGTATTAAAATAACCTTTTATGTCAACTATTTGATGTTACTGAATTTTGTTCATCGAATTCTCTCTAAAAACAATATCCAACTAAGGGATCAAGAAATTACTTGCATCTCAGTATACCCATAATATTGTAACCCCTGACTACTAATTTAATAATGTTAATGAAACTCGGATATCTTGATCATCCGAAACCTTAGACCCTCCCCTTCTTATTTTCCCCAACCTTACCAGGAAAGAAACGCAAATTTCACTTTACCTACTTAATCTGAACCCCACTTTCTGTTGGTTACTTTTACCTGAAAGTATTACAACTTAACTCACCAGCACCTACATGTACACAAATGTTTAAAGCCATCAAGAAATTTTCACAATCCAAAAAACTTAATTTTTTTACATGTTTTACACTTCTTGTAGACAGTGACACACAACGTGGTACAATGACAGGAGCTGGGAGAGCAGTTGGCCATGGTCTGTGTTAAGAAACCATCCTAGCATTCGCCTGGAGCGATTTAGGGAAACCATGAAAACCGAAATCAGGATGGCCGGAGCCGAGATCTAACCAGGGTCCTCTCAAATGCGAATCCAACCTGTTACCGTTGCGCCACCTCACTCGGTACATGTCTCGGGCTTCTGGGTTGAAGTCACATTTCAGAAGCCTAAGACACGCAGAAAGCCTTCAATCGCATTAATACTCCATTTATAATTAGATCTGCACCTAAACCGCCATTAATTTTAATTACAAATGAATAATCAGTAAACTGTGTAGAATATTTAAAACACGTGAACGAATAAAGAAGAGCGTTATTATTTTACTTTAATTTTTTAAAAAATTGGGGATTCGTAAATGTCGTGCGTTTTGTTAGTTTCACTCTTAGGGGTACGTTTTATGAGAAGTTGTCATGATGCGTTGGAACTGTGGACTTCATGGTGCTGTGTAAGTTTTCTGTGTTTTGTAGTAATATATGTCTCTAATTTCTCGGTACTTCAGTTGGTCTTGATGCGAAGTGGGAGACCAATTGCGGTTTAGTAAAGTTTCGACTATTTTTAGTGGTTTAAATTTGCGCCAAAAAAAAACTTTTGATTGAGTCCTGGTCTACATCACAGGAAAGTTGAAATGTGCATTGAAAAACAATAGATAAATTAATAATTTATTTATGTCTTGCATTTACTAACATATTTTGATTTTCTAAATAAAAAAAATTTTAATGTTAATGAATGTTGCTGTTGTATGCACACATATTTTGTAATGTTCATATAACAGATTTTTATGCTGCTTTCACAACACAATATATTTTCTTTTGGTTCTGTAAATAACAGTGAGTATGTACGAGACAGTGCTAACCCTTCACCGCCTAATAAAAAGAAACAGTGGCGGGTGTAATACGTAGCTAGGTAAGACATGTTCTTTGTGATATCTGTATACAATTCTTGAGGGATAGGTCAAACCAAAGAACTACGTGGTCCAGTCAGCTGGAAAACGTAACTACTAATCGTGTACAGGAGACAAGGAAAGAATTCTCCTGTAAAATAACGTCGAATGCCGCTTATGTCCTTCATCTCCAAGAACTTTAATTATTCCATTTTTCAAAATGTACAGTTGACATGGGACACCACTTCACTTACTACACGTTCACGCTTTCCCGCGGCAAAGTAAACCTATCCAGAGGAGTGCGAAGCGTTTGTTTACACACACACGCACACGGATTTATAAAATAATACTTATTTTGATTTACATTGTTTCATAAAAATGTGTAGAACTTATCTTTAATCTTGGAGATCGACTTCGGTTAACTATCGAAAATGTATATAGTAAAACATAAAAACTAGAGCGTAGGCTACGAATTTGTAGAAAAATGTAACGAAAATATATACTAAGATTTACAAATTTAATAACAAAGAAACGGGTTGCTTTCTTATTTCCTAGAGTTACAAAATGACTGCACTACAGTAATACATCACAAATACTAAGAACCGTGTCGAAAAATTATAATTTAATAGTTTTAATAACTTATTATTTTTTACCTAGAATTTCATTATTACATTCAAGAAATATACACATATACATAGTTTATAAGCAAGAAAACACGGAATCATGTAACAAACATAGGACTTCAACAAGAATAGCTAATTTTAATATCTTAACATTTATTTAAATAATAGTTTCCAAATTAATTAAAAATGGACGAGGTATTACAAATTACACACAAAACTGGCACATTATTGCCAAACCATCAGCTCTTATAAGCTCCGGAAGAAAATTCGTATTTATCTTTTTAACTTTGTATTTTAGTTCCTGGAAGACAGGCAACCCGCTTTACATTCGGCGCTGTGATCAATTCTGTTTTCGGCGTGGTGGTCATTTCTGGTTTCGGCTTTGCGGTCATTTCTGGTTTCGGCGTTGTGGTCATTTATGGTTTCGGCGCAATGGTATTCGGCATTATGGTATTTCTGCGTTGTGGTACAGTTCAAAATTAGGTCAGCATATTTAGTGACTTAATGTAAATTTTTTCTTGTGGTGCTACCGTATAGTGATTTTTCGGCGTTATGGTATTTCGGCGTTGTGGTCATTCGGCGTTGTGGTAAACAGCACTTTGCTAGCCTTCGGCGTTATGATCAAACTGGCTTTCGGCGTAATGGTATTTGGCGTTATTGTACGTTCGGCGTTATGGGATATTTCTGCGTTGTGGTAACGACCCGAGAGATAGCATGGTGCATCAGGCCGTGCTGTGTTGCAACGTCAGCAGTGGCCGACCACCTGGCTCGTCGCGCACTGTTGCCAGTCGCTGTGTCCTCGCACTCGCAGTGCGGCTGTCGCTGTATCTAACATGTGCCGCATTGCACACATGGTGTGAAATTTTTATAATATTCAAAAGTTTTGGGAGATTTTATGAACGTATTAAAGATCAGTACCTCACACAAATACTGTAGTATGTGGGGTTAGGGGTTAAATTGTAATTTATAAAATGTATACGGTGGTTTATGTAGGTTATTAAGGTACAATAGAACCCTGTTATAATGTTTTTCAAGGGACCTGTGAAAAAAAAAGTGTTATATGCAGGAAAATTTTATAAGCAGGAATCAGTATTTTTGCACCAATAAATGGATATTACACAAAAGTAACTTCAAATTCAATAGTTTATGTACAGTAAATAAACCTGTAATGAGTTTAATAGAGGATATAGATACTGTGCTATCAAACATGATGAATACATACATTGTGTGCATAACAGAGGCTTTCCCATTTGTAGGTAGGTTCATGATCGTCATCTTTAGGATCACAGTAATGTACTCTTATGATGCATTCCCAGACATTAATTAGTTTTGTACTGATGATTTTAGTCAAGAGGTCAGTTATTTTGTCTAAAATAATACAGTTAAGATGTCTGAGAAAAAAAATGATGTTATATGCGGGAAATGAAAGTACCGGTGTTTTTATAATCAGGAAATGAAAGCATTATGCTTTATGGGAAAATGGTGGGACCAAAGAAAAGTGATGCTATTAGCAGGAATGTTATAACCGGGGTCTACTGTATCTTGAATATACGCGATGGTATCTGACGATGAGGTTTCTGTGAGAAATAATATGGCGCGTAGTAAGGAAAATACGGGCTCATTAGAGTTACGAGACATGATAGGTCAGTTAATGGCAGGCATGGAAAGTAGGCTAAAAGAGGGAATGACAGGTCTGGAAGGAAAAATGACAGGTATGCAAACAGAAATAGCAAGCATGGGGGACAAAATAACTCGTTCAGAAGAGCGTGTAACTGGGAGGATAGATTCGCTTACAAGTAGGGTTGACACTCTCGAAGAAACGACCGCCCGACAGTTCGCAGAGCAACGCGACGAAATTAAGGACAGCCAAGAAAATAGTCTTATAGAAGTGCGAAGAGAAGTACGTGAGCAACTAGATGACCATGCAGGCAACGTCGCACAGGTGGTTCGTGCGATAGACGAGAGAGTAGATACGAACATAGGACAACAAGAACGACAGCTTAGTGAACTTGCTACGGACTCGCGGGCTACGAGAGCGAAGTGTGACGGGGTAGACAATCGTGTG
>PNEQ01120133.1:0-24378 GCA_003012365.1 Medauroidea extradentata | reverse complement strand
ACTGTCAGTTACTTGTTAATTATAGGACTTTAATTTCTTTTCATAGGATCCCTTGTATTGAAACGATGGACCAACATACGTGACTGCTTCAGGAAACAAAAGAAGCACCAGAGAGAGAAGGGGACAGGATCGAAAGCCGACACGAATCCCAAATATATTTTTTATGAACAGCTGCGGTTCTTGGACAAAATATTCCAGGAAAGTGAAACAGAAGATACTCTACCTTCCCACGAAAATACTGAGCCCACTCAAGATGGAAGTTCTCACTTTCCGGCTCCTTCAACCTCACAACGCTCTGCTGAGTCCAATAAAAAAATCCGCAAGTTGGATGAGGTCGATAAAAAAATATTGGACGTTCTCCAAGAAAAAGAAAATGCACATTTATCGTTCTTTAAAGGTTTATTGCCCACAACAGCCGATTTCAATCCTGAGGAGACACTTGACATGCAAGTAGGTGTCTTGAATGTCATTCGTGCAATTAAACTGAAAAGACCAAATTTATCACCACATGCTTTCCAACATACGTCTGAAAATGTCATGCCTAACTACTGCGTCCCTTCTTTCCAAAATCAACAGTTTCTACAGCCTTGCAATCCAGTACCAGTACCCCACTACTCAGGTCTGCAACAGTCATTTTGCAATGCTTCTTCAGCAAGTCTATTTCTTTATGGAAGTAGTTGTAGTTATTTGTTACTTTTTACATGTCAAAAAGTTCGTAAGTATGTAACTTTCTTCGCATACCGTGCAATTTGTGTGCTACTTATAATTATAAACTCCATGTTTTACTTGTTAATAAAGCGTAATATGTTTTCCATTATTATTTGTATTATTAATTATTAATAAAACTTACTTCTATGCAATCATTGACACTAATAAATTTCAATTAAAATGTAAACAGTTAATATGAATATTAGTACGGCAGGAATGCGTTTTGCTATCAGATAGTATAGGGAGCTAGGTGTATTCTTACCTTAGAGTTAAGGCAATCATTTCCTTTGGTTGTATACAGTTTCGCATCACCGTATTTTGTTTCTGCAACGTATCCTTCAATTTAGTGTAGAGCTCTTCAAAGGAATCAACACACATTCTAAAATAATTGAAAAATTTCGTTTTTATCACTTTTTAGTTCCTCGAAAAGATTTCTAAAAGCCCCGTATTCATCACGACTTAAGAGTAGTGGATGAACCCAAACTTTCCGATCACGTCGCTTTTTCCGTCTTCTACGATGCAACAGCAGAGCGATTAGAGGTCTGCGGTCCATGGCTTGTTCGAACCAACTAACTGGCGAATACTGCTACCTCGAGTCAACCGAACGGAGAAAACCGTATTATACCTGATTGTATTTTTTCCTTTCGGTTACCGCACGGAATTAACCATACGGTAGAAATCTTATCGTGGGAAGCCAGCCTTATTGTACTGTAACCTGCAGGTCGATTACGGATCTGTTTTGTCCCCGTCATAACACGAACGGGGCTTGGGTATGACGTCTGACAGCAAAATGCGACCACTATGTTTTATGGCGTGGCAACTTTAAGACAACAACGGCTTAACACAGTCTCAGCTAAGGCGCCCAAAAACGTTAGTTAGTTTGTTAGTGAGATATTAACATCGAGGTCTTTAGCGCTGGTGAAGGATTACATGAGATGAGTATGGAGCAGCACCGGAATGAAAGGGCGGGGGAAACGGGAGATCCCCGAGAAAACCCGCCGACCAACGGCATTGTCCGGCACGATTCCCACATGCGAAAATCTGGGGACCGACCGTGTGATTGTCTTTTTAACTTAATTATTGAAATTTTAACCTCACTCCTCTACCCAACAACTTTTACAAAAATAATTAAAGAGACGATTTTGCCACCACTAACTTGTTCACAAAGATTCGCTCATACAGTGAACACAGTGTGTAGTGTAAAGTTACACACACACACACACACACACACACACACACACACACACATATATATATATATATATCAATTAAGTAAAATACGAACATACGTAAATGTCACTGCTTTTCGTTAATCTGAATTCCGCTACGCATCTCATGTGTACGCTCACATTACAAATAAGACAGTATATAAAATGTAATTTTAACAGCCTCGGCGTATTAGTACACTAATTTCTCAGAATATAATGTGAATGAAGAAATATACAGGAGATTCAGGAATTTCGTTCGAGCCATATTTTATGACACCTATCGTAAACGTACAAGTGAATTGCCTTGCTGAGAAACTTTGTACTGCACGATTTATTATTATTAAATCCACACTCACAAAAATTTAGGTTAAATCGACCTACATGTCAAGGAAACAAATTTCATTCACGTGTAAAGAAAAATTACTTATTTAAAAGATATTTTTACTCGAACTTTGAGAAACTTTTTATTTTTATTGTGCATTCAACACGAAATATGAATATTAATATTAAAATTTCGGCTGCAGTGACACTCTAATTACATATTTCAAATAGTCCAATACGCTAACCACACGGCTATCGACACCTTACCGCTAATGCATTTACAATCTACAGTAAACCATTGTCCACGACGCAAAAATAAATCTGTGTACATCTTACAATAATTTTTTTTCGACATATTTGTGCAATTTTAATGCACATTGACGTTTTCTTTTTTATTTGATGTAAACACACATCTATTATCCATACAAGTAAGCGAATATTCCTTTAAAAGTTAGTTATCATTCTTTTTAGAGTGTAGTATTTAATTTACATCGAAACACGAGCAAACGTCAGTATTTATAAATAAATTCAACGCTCTGAAGCTTTGTACTTCATTGATTAGCAAAAATAAAATGTCACAATACTCAAACTCTTGCACGCGACACGAGTTTCTAAGTGCCAGGCGTACCAACTCACGTATTGCTTTACGTAAAAATTAAGAAGCATTATGCATGCTGAGGAGCTTATGGCGAGGAGAAACGTAGTCGATATTTTCGTTCAGCGTCATACAATACAAGTCTTGCACGTGACGCATTACAGTTAAGACGACTTATACGAAAAGATTCATAATTGACGTGCTGGAGGAGGCTAGAGGAACTGTCATACTAACAAGTGTGCCGCCAAAATAGCTCGGCTCAAGTTAATATTCTATTTGGATTAACGTTGCTCTGTCGTACTAAGTAGAGTGCAGCCAGGGCAGCTTTGCTCGTGTAGAATTAGTCCATGGATCAATGGTGCTCTGACGTGATGAGGTGAAGTGTGGTATTATACTGAAACCTGGTTGTGACTGGAGAGTCTGTCATTCTAACTAGTGTGCACCCAAGGTATATTGGCCCATGTAGAAGTAGACCCTGGATCAACTCTGCTAAGACGTGATGAGGTGAAGTGTGATATTGTACTGGAACCTATGGAGACTAAAGAGCTTGTCATGCTAACACGTGTGCAACCAGGGTAGCTTGGCCCACGTAGAAGTTATCCCTGATTCAACACTGCTCTTCTGATGTGATAAGGTGAAGTGTGTTATTATACTGGAACCTGGAGGAGACTGTTGTCGAGCCGATTAGCGTGCAGCCAGGGTAGGTTGGCTCACATAGACATTGTCTCTGAATCAATGTTGCTCTGATGTGGTGAGGCAAAGTTTGTTTTTGTATTGGAACCTGGAGGTGACTAGAGAAGCGGTCGTGTTAACTAGTGTGCAGCCAGGATAGCTTCGCCCAGAGTGGCTGGATGCGAGTTTATCCTTTGTCGATTAAATGTGTTTTTTCCTCAAGAAATGTTACTAGCTGTGAGAGGCGCACAAAATTGGCTTACATCGTATTATGTTATGCGCTGCCTGCTACGAAATATCGCTGCTAGCACAGTTGGTAATTTTTGGTTATCTAGGAAAATCCTTGACAAAATTAATTTTATGGAAGATAAAGAAATTGTGAATTTATTTCTGGCTAAATTGAATTTTTGGGGAAACATAATTGTAGCACTGTATTGTTCCAGAAAACAAAACAAGAGATTAATAAGATAAACAATCAGAGTTTGGTTATTATATTCACTACAAAAATAATACATTGGAAAACTCGCGAGAAAGGAGTATATATCACAAAAAAATATTTAAAGTAAATGTATTCGTAACAAACAATAAAATAAAAAATCTAAGAAAAACGAAAAACCTAGGACACAACAGTCAAGAGCAGACACACACTTATTAAGAGAGATGAAAGCAATGTTGAAAACAAGATAGATTAACAACGACGTCACAGGTACCAGACTAGAATCACACAACTATGACGAAGCTGGAAAAAGCACCGAAGAGCTTTATATGACACCCAGTGTAGTTTAATACAATACCGGATACATACAGTATATATTTCTTAACACAGTTTGAAATGTGGTGATATTCGTGCTGCGCTAATTAATTGTGTTATATTTATTAGGTTATTTATAAGCCTCCTGTAGCTTCACTCCAGAAACGAGGTACTTGTGGGTGGTGGGGGGAATGTGGAGGGTAACGGCAAAAACGAGTGTAAATAAATTATCCCAACATTACCTTGGAGGGACTTCGGAAAAACCTCTGGGTAAAAATCAAGATCAACTGTTAAGGAATCGAATCTGTATCCTCCCGAATGATGTGTGGGTGTTTTTCTACTGCTCCACCTCGTTCGACAATGTCACGTTTTTATTCGTTTAATTTTATTTTCTTAAATAGACTTATATTAACAATTCATAGTAATAAAATAAATTGTATTAAATTATCCTTTAACGTAATTTTTAAATCTTGTAATTACCTAATTGTGTAAGTATTAGACTAACGACATTAAATTAAATAATTTTATTACTAACTGCAATTACGAGCGCTGCTGTAAGTTGCAGCCCAACATATTTTTACTGTGTCCGTGTTGTTATTTGCAGTACTTGGCAAAACTTTCACAGTGTGAGAAAATTGGTGCAGAGTAAGCCACACATTACGTCGCACTAGTTGTTCGGGAACAAGCTACTTCGCTTCATCATGGCTGTCAGACTCGCATGTACAGATTGTGCTCTGTGCAGCAGACATGTTCGTCACGCAACTCCAAGTGGCGTGTGTGAGACATAGCAATTATAACCTCGTCATCCGACCTTACCTATACAGAACACTCCACCTCGTTTCTACGCCGCATTTTACGCGCTTCGTTTTACCTGCTTCCAACCGTTAACCTGTCGTTACGAAGGTTATCAGGGCAACGTAGCTAGGCTTGCAGTCAAATACATCTTGTGTGAATCAAAACACCAGGTTTGTGACGTCGTTTACAAATTATCTTGACGTGTAGATTTTCAATATATTTTTGTAAGTACTGATTCTTTCTTTCCTTTTGGTTGTGTTTTACAGTAATTCGGTAACATTTTGTCGCACATGCTTACGTCAGTCAAAAACATGCAGTTTATAATACTGAAGTAAATGGCCTGCAAATTTTGGCCAGAATAAAGTGTGAGCGGACGAAATATTAATATGTTTAATATTTGCAGTTAATTGCCATATTTTGTAGTGTTAATATCTGGATATAAACGGATTAAAACTTATGTTTTGTTGCAAATATTATATGAAGAATGTTTATGTACAATGACAGTCTCCACAATTATTTGCAGTGATACGCCCGAGGAGTATGCAAGGGTACGCCTCCATTCAACGTTACCATCACTTGTATGGTTGCGACTCGTCAACTTTTACTGTACCAAACTATTTTAGTTACCTAGATTTTTACTGTAAAGCTCCAGGTACATCGGCTAAGCCTAGGTTTCTGTCGTACCAGTTAGGCCTACATGTAACTTCATGGCCTGTGTTTCATTCTGCATTAAAAAACGTTTTTACGACTGTTATTAACCTTACATAGAGTGGTTGAGTGTTGTCCCATATGCTGCCAGTCGTTTTAATAATAAAAACGGACTGCGATCGTACATAAATATTAGATACTATTTATGAGAGGTTATTAAATCAAAACGTCAGATTTACTCGTATATAACATAAAAGTTACAGGTTATAAGTGTGCAATATAAAAATTATTTTTAAAAAATTAAGAACCACGTAACTTGGAATAAAAAAAAGATAAAAAATACATGGTAACAAAACACCCACACAACAGAATGTTAGACAACTTAGATTTTAAAAATATTTATTACGACTGTGGTAGTGTTTTCTGAGTCATCGTAAATACTATCACAAAATATACCTCGAGAGAACATATAATATTTCTGTTGCGTGGTTGGTAACCAACAATCGTTTACGACCACGAGATCGGGCCGTAAATAAGAATGGTTGCTTATACCGGCAGTGTCATCTGTATTAACCCTTAGAGCGCGGTGGCCGAATAGTCAGACCATTCGCCTCCCACCAAAGCGATCCGGTTTCGGATACGGGAATCGTGCTGGACGATGCTGTTGGCTGGCGAGGTTTTCTTGGGGATCTTTCGTTCCCCTCGACCCTTCACTCTGATGCTGCTCCATACTCACCTCATGTCACTTCTCACCAGCGCTGAATACCTCGATGTTCAGCGCCGACCAAAATATCCCACATTCACTCTTGTAAACCCATACACTCTCCTTGCTAAAACTGGCAGACCGTGCTAATAAACCTACTGATAGAGCAGTAATATATTTCTGACATGCGACAAATACATCGCGTAATCGCAGGCAGGGTGTTGTTTCGCATAAACTGACAATTGTCGGATTTTCGCGACTGAATCAGTAATAGGCTGTTTATAAGTGTTTGTAGTGGAACATTTGAATTTAAAAGCAAGCGTAAAAATATTATTTGGTACCGGAATTGTCCGACTCAGACGGGACTTTCAAAACTGTAACTTTCTTTATTTAAGTCGCGGAAAGTATTGAAATTTCAAATACATTGACCACAGTGCGACAAAAGCTTTTTTTGCAAAACGGAAACACAATTATTATGCTAAAAGAAACAGCACCAGAAGGACACAAGCATATTATCGTACACGAAATCTTTGGTTTATCAAACATAATGTATTGTTTTATATTAATATTGTTTTTTTATAATATCATTGCCTTTTTAAATACCCTGCTACATCGTGAAGAAATGTACATTTACGCTCTAAATTGTAAATCCATGTCTGCCTATGCATTGTACACAATCGGAAATTGCCGAACAACATCCTTGCCCTTTAAACAAACCTTGTAACCTACTTCGCTTCTCAGGTAGCCAAAAACTGTAAACGCCGCCAGACTGTTTGCAGTACGTTTGCAAACACCACTGCTACCGGAGTCGCGAAAATGATCTGGTCCTGAAACATGCTACCAATTCATCAGCCAAAACACATCTAATGCGCCAGTTGTATGTTATCCGTAAAATATGCTTCAAATGTATCAGATTTGAACCAATAAAAGTATTTCAGGTTTCATGAAAGCAAAACTTAACATCATGATAGACGAAAAAAATATTTTTATAATACTGTTTTAAACCCAATTTTTTTTATACGTTACTTACAATTGGCGTATAGTCGGCTCACACATAACACGGTCCAGTTGTACACTCATAACACAGCAGAAACACAGACATCTTGAGGAAAGCGAACGAAAACAAATATCACAGTAACTGTGGACAGTGAGATAAAGAAAAAAAAACAGACGAAATTAGTGATCCCCTTGAAACAGAACAAAATGCGACGTTTCGGAGACTGCAGTCTGTCTCCGTCTTCAGGCACATACACAGTCCGAGGAGCACCTGCAGAGTGCAGACTGAGTATGGGCACTGGAAAACAAGGGGTGCTCCTATTTTTATTTGTTTTCATTAGCTTTTCTAGAGGTGCTTGTGTTTCTGCTGTGTCGTCTAGGCCTAGTTTTTTGTCGTTCGTTTCGTTTTGTCAGTTTATTGTTGCAATTATTTTTGTCTGTTTCGTACTTCCTGGCGGAATTCCATTTGTGAAATAATCTGAGTTATTTATTTAGTTCTTCTTTGGTTGGTTTTTCTGGTGCTTGGGTGCTCGTTTGTGTTATTTTCTTTCTGATTGAATTCCTTGTGGCATTGTATATGTTTACCTTTGTTTGACAGTTACAAACAAAGTCCTTTTGTTTGTTTATTTGTCTATTTGTGTGTATTATCTGGTTTTCTGTGACACACCATTTGCTGCAATGGCGTATGTTCAAAATTCCTCTTTAGTTGTAACTTGCCCCTTTGCAAGAATAGTTCAAAAATAACGTACCGTCGAATTTTCATTAAAAATGAATGAAATATTCGGTTACTGGGCAACTAGAGGTTTTACAGGCATGTGTAACGATATAATGACAGAACTTTAACTTCTCTATAAATTACTTCTCTAGACAGTACTTGCTTTTTCGAATCGTCTGGTTTGAAATGTTACCTCACGGGTATTTGAGAGTTATTTTTTCCAGTATAAAATCTAAGATAATATTTTTCATGCAAACATCATTCTGAAGCAAAAATATCTAGATGTGTCAACTTGATAGGTAGATATCGTGGAATAAATGCTAGCAAATTTTGCGCCTTTTTACCACTTAAGTAATCGAATTTCGCCAAATCTTACATCACATATTAAACTATTGTATAAGTATTGTTGCGTGTTGGCCAGGGAGCAGTCACATTACATCATGCTGGGTGGTCAGCCCTGTGAGTCAACCAGTGATGTCATGGGTTTTCGCAGCTATGTCGCATCTCCCGAGAGACATCACTGGGTTTCCCCGGTGACGCCAGTGTGAATACGTGACTATCATTAAGTACGACCGAGGTAATGTCTATTTTTAGACTTCAGATCACAGTATTTCATCAGCCATTTACGTCATTGAAGGGGCCGTATAAAAGCATCGGAACTGCGCAACATGAGTGAGTCTAATATTGCAGAGTCTTGTGCGGAGGAGTCGGGAGGTGAGATCTTGTGGAGTCTTAGTAGTGAGTCGTGAAGATGAAGTGAGACCGAGAGTGGTGTGAGGCAGCGCCCTTAGGGGCGGCGTTGCCACCGGGACGACGATGGACGTCGTGAGAAGTGACGGGCCGAGAGAAGATGCTGACAGCGGCGCAGAGTTGAGGACCCAGCGCCTTGGGGGTGGTAACACGACTGCGTCGAGGCTGATGTAACATCGGCGGAGCTGACGAGGTGTGGCGTCTTGAGGATGCCAACATGGCGGCGGTAGTCGGTGTCGAGTCTGAGTAACATCAGCGCCCAGCAGAAGGGACAGACAACACTAAGGTGTTGTGTGTCGGTACGACTGAGCTGACGAGGTATGGCATCTCGAGGATGGCAGTACGACGGCAGTGGTCGGTGTCGAGGCTGTGTGATGCCAGCGGGCTGCAGGAAGGATGAACAACACTTGTGGTGTTGTGTTGGAGTGCTGCAGAGGTGGCGAGCTGTGGAGAACAACACTGACGGTGTTGTGTCGAGGAGGGCAGTAACTGGTGACTTAAGGAGACTGTCTACCTGGTGATTCAAGAGAAGAAGTGCTTTGAGAGTTTGCTATTGGTCCTGCTCGGAGGAGGTGCTAAGCTTGTGCAGAGAGGCTGGTGAGGGCATTTTGGTGATGTCAGGAAGACATCTTGGTGATGTCAGGAAGACATCTTGGTGATGTCAGGAAGACGTCTTGGTGACGTCGGAGTCTACTGCGAGGCTACAGGCACATACCTTCGGAGCAGTACTGGGTGAGACAAGAGGGCTTCTGCTGCGGGTCGACAGGTGAAGAAGAGGTGTGCGACGGGAGTCGAACCGAAGACTTCAAGAGTGAAGACAGCGGTGCACTCTGGGTGCTGCACTGTACATGGTGACCTATCCTCCCTTAGGACTCTTAAGGTTGTACATTGTCATTATTTGAGAGTAACTGTTGATTGGATATATGACTGAACTTTTATTGTGATTTGTAGTCTTTAATTGATTAATTGTAAATATTCTGGTGCTTTAATTGTCAACGTTAACTAACATTCTGTAGCACAGTAGTAATTGTGTGTGTAATTAATTGTGTTGTGAGAGTTATAGTTGATTACTGTTTTGTGTATTTCGTAGTTTTGTGAGCTATTAAATCCAGTACTTTATTTAACTCTTTTATTTATATTTATAAGACCTCTATCCCAAAAGAACTCATGGGAATTGCCCACATGTAAAGTTTGTGTGCTTCCAAACTTGTAACAGTATATACAATTGTTGTGCAAATCATGACGATAAGCAATTGATTCAAAGAGAAATCAAAGATTCATTTATAAACATATTCCATTCCTTTTCAAAACGCCAACAGTTCGGATTTAGAACATTTCTGAAATATGTTAACATGCATTTAGTACGCATTCATCATCATAAAGCGAAAAACATTTCTATATCTGAATGAGTTTGATCGAGCAAAAATGGATATATCTAAAACACATTCCATGTATTTTCACCCCCTTTGGGTTCGAATTAAAAAAATTACCTAACAGACAATTTAGGTTATTGTATGAGTGTTACATTTAAACCCATTGATTTCGATGTATATATAAGATTACTTGAAAATGTATTTCATTCCTTTTCATTACTTTTAACCACCATCGGCATCAAATTTCAATAAGACTAAAAACTTAATTTCTAGTATTTAAATAATTATTTATCTATTGACTAAATTGAGTCGTTATCTAAAAATTCTGTGGGATCGATACATTCATCACGAATCGAAAAAAAATTTACTACATTTATATCTTTGGAGTCAAATTTGTGAAAATATCCTGAAACATACTTTAGGTCTTTACGTAAATATCATCACTTAGATATCTCGACTGGTTCGATAGTTATGGAACAATAATTGAAAACACATTTCACGTCTATTCACCCCCTTAATTAAGGAATTTCGAAACGTTTTGAAGTCGTATGTTATGTATTTGTATAAATATTGAACACGACGATAGACCATTGGGTTCGAACTGATCTTACAATGAATAAAAATACATCCCCCTCCCCTGATTTACTCTTTAAGTGGCGAATTTCGAAAAATCTAAAAAATTACATTTGGGTATTTATATAATAATCAATCATCATTTTGAAGTAAAGAGCAACTCAGTGTCCCGAATGGTCCGGTAGATATAAGTAATTAATCGGAAAAACATTTTAGGTCTTTTCACCCCCTCCAATGGCTGAATTTAGGATAACCCTTAAATTGACTAATATGCATTTTATGATTTGCCCATTGAAGTTAAAGTCAGGAAGATAGGCCGTCAGGTTCGAACTATGTATACGAATCTTTTAAAACACATTTCACCCCTTTTAACACCCTTAGGGAACGAACTTTGAAAAATCCCTTCATAATGATATATATATATTTTCGAGTGAAATTTGTGCTGCCGTAAAAGAGTCATGACTTGTATGTAATTACAGTTGTGTGTGCACATGAAGAAGCTGAATTAGTAGGCCTCGTTGTTAAATTCGTTACATTACATTCGAGGCAATTTAGCCATAAAAAAAAACTTGCAGTGTTCCTGGACGCAACGGTACAACATCCATCAGTCATAGTTTGCCAAAAACAACAAATATGTCAAATTTCACAGACAACGCTAAAAATTCGCATATCCATGGAAAGGTAAATTAAGGGCATAGGGAGCGCTCGAGCATTCCAAGATGGGAAAGGGATAGCAACAAAATGTTTGTGAGAAGGGTGTACGGTCGTAAAAGTGTCAACCCGTGTCAACATATCCCTCTTTCCCTTCCCCCACCCTTGGGAGAATCCTGCGGTCTTCAACTGCAGGCTGTATAGCAGGAAGTGTCTCCGCGACCAGCCGTCTTCGTGACGTCATTACAGACAACATTCAAAGCAATATTTGTCTTGGATTAAATGTGTACGTATTTCTAGACGCGGTTTAGATTTTAAAATATCTGTATTAGTCTGAGCCAGAAGCATTTGTAGGCTCACCTTGAACATAAAGCTGAGACTTTTATATTTTGTCAATTTGATGCCACTGATTACGAATATCGAGACGCAGACATTGAAATCGGTAGCTTTCTGTCTCAAAATGGCGTCCAGAAGTGGCAGCTCAGTTATCTCACCACTTCGTCTTAAAATAGGCGTAGTTTCTTTCCTGTTAAATATTTTTTTAATTCTGTGAACGGAATTTTGTTTGGCTTGAAACTCGGAATAAATAAATACATAATTTTTATAAACTGTGTTAAGGGATAATTTAAAATTTTGCTAAAGAAAACGTTAGTTTAAACTGTGTTTTACGAACATCAAAACTGTGACGCGATTCATAAAAAATTACGGGCGGGAATCGAAAAAAAGTCTTAATAAATGTTGGAGACACATTAATTTTCTATGTTCTAAGCTAAACAACATACCAATATATTGAAGCGTGCGGGAATGAGCGTGCCGAAACTAAGTCACTGCGCTCTTCATGAACGAGACATTTGTGGGCTCAAATCAAAATAAAAGCGAGACTTTCATATTTTCTCGATTTGATACCGCTGAATACGAATCAAGACGCAGAAATCGGAATGAGTAGCTTTATTTCTCTAAATGGTCTTTAAAAAATGGCGGCTCAGCAACTGACCAATTTTTATTCAAGAAAGTTGATGAAGTTACTTTTTCTATTCAACATTATTCAGTTATGTAAAATACTTAATATGCAATGAGTTTCAGAATCATCAGTAAAACATTTAATTACATAATTATAGTATACATAATATAATTATATTTTTGTCACTGAAAATAATTTTTAGTAAAAACATTAAAATTTCTGGCCTTTAAGCTGTGAACTAGTTTTAAAAAAAACTTGTTTATTTACACTATTAGATATTCACAATCTTCATTCCTTGATATTTGTTTATGTTTAAAATTAATAGACATTTATTTTGTATATTTAAATAGATATTAGAAAATATTAAATGCAGTGGATATTTAACTATTCAAAATTATGTTCAAAATTAAAATTGTAAGAATAAAATGAAAGTTTCGAAACACTCACCGGAAAATAATTGCTGGGACAAAAAATGTGGAGAAAATATTAAATAAGTGCAACATTTTCCTTAAATTTTAAAATCACCGACTTTAATACAGAACACAACTCTAGATAAAGCAAATAAGAACTGTCATACCTTGTATTTGAAACTTGGTTGTGTTTTTGGGATGTTTTATGGTGCCTTCTGCTGGATGTGGGTAATTTTTGGAGCTATTTCTGTGCAGTGTGGATACAGTTTTGGTATGGTGGTGGCATTTGAAACACTTTTTTTTTTTTTTTTTTTTCAAATCTAAGAACTCGTCACTGTCGTCACTTTAAATATTGTTGCGTGCCATGTGCCTGGAAGCCAGTGGTCGGCAGCTGTTTTGTAACACTTTGTGGACTGGCCCCTGAATCATACACTGGGCGACTACATGATGGCAGTCACGCCGAAACTACGTCATAGATACCTGTCCCAACTGCGTCTTAACCCTACGAGGGCGGCCTACGTGACTCAATTCATGTCCGAAACATGTAGTAATGTCTATTTTTAGACCCATGTAATGCGGTTATTCCCCGACTGTTTCAAGGAGTATAAAACCACAGAATCGGCACATTTTGGGAGAGTTCGCTATTAGTCGTGCTAGAGGAAGGTGCTATGGTTGTGGAGATAGACTGGTGAAGACATCTTGGTGACGTCAGAGTCTACTGGGAGGCAGCAGGTGGCTACCTTCGGAGCAGTGTTGGACGAACCAAGAGGACTACTGCGGCGGGCTGACGGGCAAAGAAGGAGGTATGCGACGGGAGTCGAACCGAAGACCTCAAGAGTGAAGACAGCGGTGCACTCGGGGTGCTGCGCAGCACACGACGATTCATCACCACGGCGGACTATTAAGGTTGTACACTGTCACTACTTGAAAGACTGTTGATTGTATATATGACTTAATTTTATTGTGATTCGTACTGTTTAATTAATTGATGGTAGACATTTTTGTGCTTTAATTGTGAAAGTTAATTAACGTGTCTGTGACACAGGAGTAATTGTGTGAATAACTAATTGTGTTGTGAGAGTTATAGTTGATTACTGTTTTGTGTATTTCGTAGCTTTGTGAGCTATTAAATCCAGTACTTAATTTAACTCTTTTATTTATAATTATAAGACCTCTATCCCAAAGAACTCATGGGAATTATCCACATATAAAGTTTATGTGCTTCAAACTTGTAACAATATCTTCATCAAGTTCAGTATTATCTTCTTTTTAAAGATTGACTATTTCTTTGCTACAATGGCATTTGCATAGTTCTGTACAATTTTTATTTGATTGTGCACACGAGTAAATGTCCTTTGAACAGCAATTACACTTACAATTAACAAACTCAAGTACTTCTTCTGGTGCGGGCCATTTTATGCCAATGGAACCATCGTCGTCTTGTTCCCAGCCGTGTCCTTCGGGCGAAGGGGCGAAAATTTCCTGGTCCATCGCTCTTCGCCAAACTGCAGCCTGGTAGTTTGCTCTCTGAACATGCAGTCGAAAAATTGATTGACAAGACGGGAGCAGATTTTTTCCCTATTGAACATAATGATAACTTTGTAGCTTAGAGTTGATACCGTAAAGTGTTTACCTCTGTTAACGGTTTTCCATACATTTCACACAAAAAAGCTTCTAAAATGCAAAATATACTTTCGCTTACCGTCCAAAACTTTCCCAATTCTTTGAAAGCAGACACATACAAAGAATTTTGCTTTAAGATTTTAAGAGGTACTTTTTTCCCTTTTCTAAAAATTATAGATACGGTGTCACAGCCAGTAAACGCATGAAAATCCAACCAAGCAGAAAAAAAAACACATCTGTGATGATATTTTCTGGGAGCTCCTTTGCGGTGAGTTCGTAAATGTCGGACATTTTCACGAGTCTCGCGTTTTTCCCGTGACCCATCCTAATGAAAAGCTGCGCTTCGATTTTCGTGCAACACAACAGCAACAAAATCAGTACATCTGTATAGTGTGCATTGACTACAACGCGACTTAAGTTTTTCTTGTTCAGGAAAGCAGCATGCAGAATCATTGCAGTGTCAGCTTCTTCATGGTCACATATGCCAACTCTTGATACCTCTGCCGTATTTTCACTTATTATTATGCAGCTGCCTTCAATAGACAATAATAATTCCTTCCCTTTCAATGAACCTCGTAGCAAGGGTAACTGCCAAGCTTCTCGTAGAAAAACCATAATACTTTCTTTGTTGTGCTCAGTAGAAAGGAAATTGTTCCATGATCTCACCTGAAACTCCCATTTGATGTCACTGTACATGGCTTATTCACATAATCCTCGGCGTCTCTTTATTCTTTAGAAAGTTTTTATTGAGTTTTGTCGGTATTCATCAAAAACTACATAAATTTAAAAGCTAGGGCAACTTTACAATCTGTTCAGGATTATATCCGCTACTTTACCAAAGGTTACACTAATTCGTAAGATGCACAGCAAATATGATAGTGGTTTTTAGAAGGGAATTTTTTCTAAAACCCTAATGAGCTGGCTTTTGTCCGTTGTTCTTGGGTAACCATTTGCATCTTAAAGAACCAATAGTAGTGGACCCAATGGATATGTCAATACATTTCTAATGTCTATTTCTCTGTCTTGTGCAATAAAGGCCAATCGCGTAAAAAGTGAAACATGCTATGTTAGAGCTACAGTCTTATCTTTGAGTTTTGTTGTAAAAATATTTTTCAGAGAACTGAGCCTTCAGCTGCAGTTTTGGTAAAGGATCGAAAAAATGTTTTGGTGAGTTGCTCAGACAATGGTCAGAAACAAAATTTTGAAAAGCAGCTGAACCTTTTTCATAGGCATTTATCACATCTTCACGAACTTGCTGAGTTTGAAATGTTTGGAAACGTTTGACTTAAAGTGTGTAATGTAATTATGTGAATCACTTAAAAATACTACCATAATTAAAAAAATTCATCTAGTCAGAAAAACCTACACGAATACACTTCTGGCTACTGTTGGTTTAAGTGCGAGTGGATAAGTGTACCGCGCGCGCATTCTGTCATTTGACAGGAACTAGACATTAGAAGCGGCCACCACGTGCGCAGCTCCAACGATCAAAGTGTACTACATACATCTTTGTTTTAGCTTTATGGCTGTACCAAGGCACCTGTGGACTTGCCTTGCACACGTCTATGGCAGTCAAAGTTGTAACGGTAATGTGTTTACTCGCTCATTCATATTTGCTCCAACCTAAAAGTACGTAGCTTATATTTAATGGCTGCAAATTTTTTTAGTAATTTGGATATTACATTCCAAACATTTTCCGCATTTGCGTTACAACTTGAACACACATAAAGAAAAAAATATCACAAATATTTTCCCGATAATAGCGTTTTTTATGCGCTCATTAAGTAAAATATAATAATACGAGATATTGAAGACCATTTATAGAAATATAGCTAATGATTCCGGTTACCGCGTCTTGATATTCGTAATCAGCGGTATCAAACTGACAAAATATGAAAGTTTCACTTTTATGTTCGAGTTGAGTCCACAATGTCTCGCTCATGGAGCACACAGTGACTTAGTTTCGGCGCGCTCACTCACGCATGCTTCATTATATTGGTATGTTGTTTTTTACTCAAAACATAGAAAATTAATGTGTCTTCAACATTTATTAAGACTATTTTTCGATTTCCACCGGTAATTTTTTATGAATCGCGTCAAATTATTGATGTTCGTAAATCACTATTTTAAAAAACGTTTTCTTTAGCAAATATTTAAATGATCCCTTAATACAGTTGATGAAAATTATAAATTCATTTCTTCCGCGTATTAAGACAAACAAAATCCCGTTCACAGAATTTAAAAAAAATTAATACGAAAGAAACTACGCCTACTTAAAGACGAAGAGGTGAGATAACTGAGCTTCTATCTTTGGACGCCATTTTAAGACAGAAAGCTACCAATTTCAATGTCTGCATCTCGATATTCGTAATCAGCGGCATCAAATTGACAAAATATAAAAGTCTCAGCTTTATGTTTTAGATGAGCCTATTTTCTTGAAAAGTGGGGTCTGGCTCATAGACTAATGCCGTTATCTGTTTGCAAATAAAATTACGCATTCTGCTGTAGTGATGTGCTCGAATGCTATTCACATAAATTACACAAAACCATTAACTTGTTTATTACGACATGGATATTAATGCAATTCATAAGTTTTAACGTAAACCTCCACACAGGGAATGAGTTAACAATGTACATAGCTAAAATTATATAAATAAAACAATTCTTAAAAAAGAAAACATCTATCTCAATTTCAAAGAAAAAACTAGAAAATATTCTCAAGTCTGACTACATACTGTTGCAATGTTGCCTGGCAAGCCGGACAGCAAGACGTCCGAGCGACAATTAGGTCAGCATTAGGAAACCTCACCAATCCAGCTTCGGTAAGGTCGTCAGATCTAGTTATGTGGCAGCAACTTTCAACTTAATATAATAACTTAATAATCAGTAATATTGCGCTTCTCTCCTAATAAATAGATCATATTGTAACCTATTATGTATTCAGAGTACTTGCCATTGTAGTATAGTAAATGCCCGTTTAACCATAATTGTCTTAAATTCATTTAGCCCTAAATAACATCTAATAAACCCACAGTGTAGCTACCATCTGAGCGAAACCCTCCAAACTAATAATAACTTATGAACCCCCAATATAATAACGACTTACAAAATAAATCATTATGTAACAATACATAATTCATTAAATGAAAACATTTTAGTTTTTATTGCCGCACTTAGAAGGTTTAATTTCGTGACAATGCCATTACAAACCTTGTAAAATATTATAATTGTTCAGACTAACATGTAGTTACAACATAAGATCTACACCTTCTAAGACAATCTCAAATATTCTGAACGAATGTGTGTACCTTTAAAACAATTAAAAATGTAATAAAAATATTTACTGCAGGTGTGACACATACATATATAAGATGTGATACCAGAGAAGTGTAAGTAGATTGACGCCTATAAGTAGTATTATATAGTGGTGAAGGACACACCCTAACATAATACATAGAACATAGACACTGCAAGACAAATAATACATTACATTCAAAACTACTAAACAAATCCAAATATAAGAATGAAAGCAAAGAGCTTGAATGATAGAAAGCAGTGTAACAACTCTACAGACAAATGATGACCAAGAGTGACATTAATTTGGAACGCCTTTTCAAAGCTTTTAATGCAAATTAAGATCCGAGTACAATGTCCATTACTATTCAAAAAATAAGAAATAAAATTCCCTTGGACATTAAAACATCAAATAACAAATTAATACAGGTGAACAAATGTTTCGAATCAATCTTGTTGTGAATTTTATTTTTGAGTTTTTCCGGTCTCTCTTAAGGAGAATTTAAACAACGTGGCTGTCTTATTTATTAAAGATTTAAACTTGGCGCCACTACAAAAGTAATTTGAAAATGCATTACTCATCAGTTAATCTCTTCGCTGTTTTCACGAAACCACGGTCCTCTCGCACACTTTACAATCACAGAATCCACACTTGTTTACGGTAACTACAAATTAAAATCACTCCAGGCAAGGAGAGCTATCCTGAAAAACCATTATGTTGAAAACCTTTTTTAAATCCGACGCAATAGAACATACCCTACTCAAAACAATACTATCAGAAGTCTAACAATGAAAATGTAAAACATTCTATGCAGTGGATTGAAATTTTGACAGTATGATACCTTATAGCAAAAAACTTTTATTTCCTCAAAACATGGTACTCAATGAAATCTAATCAGTGGTGATAAGTTGTACAGTAATAATTTCACAGAAGCTAAATAAATCAATCAGAGAATGATTACATATCAGAAATTATATAACACACATCAGCATAAAATTAAAATAACGGAAAATAAAATTTACTCACTATGCAACAAATAATTAAACAATATAACAAATATGATGACTAACTCTTCAAGTTCAGAACGTGAGGTTTTTTCGCATGTCATATATGTATTAACATAATCATGAATCATAAAATAATAACCACAACAGCAATAAAATAAATTGCAGAAGGTATATAACCTGAACATTTAATAAGTGTAGGCTTACATTTTTACACACATGTGGCCAACTTGGAATGCTGAAATACTAACTATTATCATTAAGTTTAATTTATTAAGGTACAATTATTATTAACGCCATAATATGGAGTTTTTCAAATATTTGTGCACAGTATTTAAAATATTTCTGAAAACATTCGTGACTGTCTCCAGGTATACCATGTACAAATGAATGTAAGCGTTTTTTGTAAACTAATGCAAGATGCATTGCACATTCGAATATATATTTCTCTTGTTTTAGGCTTATTTTTGACAAAAAATTTGTAATACTAAGAGTGCAAAATACGAAAAAAAAAAAAACTGTGACGTTTATCGCTATAAAAATGTATACAACATATAATAAAAGCGTAGCGATTCTTCCGTATGTAAATTGGACAATATTACTTTGAAATAGTTATTTAATAAATAACTGTACAATCCACAGCTATTGTTGCAATGTATGTATTCGACAAGTAATTACTGAATGTATGACTAGATAGTATTAGTAGCTATTAGCCAATACACTACAAGAAAACAGTGCACTGTGCCTTACTTTTTCTCGTCACAATATCGAATATCGAATATGAAAAAAAAAAATGATCAGATCTATTACAATAGTCCTCTAAAGCATTTAATTAAGTCTGTATATGTCTGAACACTAATTAACATACCAAACTATGCACTGTGTAATTTGGTTGCCTCGAACGTACACGCGTATGGTTGACCCGCAAATCCCACCCCCTTCCCCTATCAATTCCTCGGCGCTTCTTTTATGATGCTACCTCTAAATGTTTCCAACGGCAACGAAACGTCTGCAAATGAAAAATCAGTTCTGTTACTTTATAATGTAGGCCTACTGATATTTAAAAAACATTCATATTTTCAGCATATATATATATATATATATATATATATATATATATATATATATATATATATATATAATATGAGGCTGTAGAGACATTGCGACTGTTGTAAGCTGTCTTCCGAAAAAATAAAACAATGTTCCTGTCTCCTGCAAAGAGAGCCTGGTTGGTGTGACCGGCCTTGTCTTGTGCGCTGGTAGCCGGGAGCTTGATATGATTCACAGGCTAGAACCGTGCGGCCGTCCGTACACCACCCACCAAGAAAACAACTTTTGATGAGGCTGCTTTCATCAGTTTAAAACATTATCTTAGCAAAAGAACATTTTAGTGCAAAGTAATTAATATAATATAACGAACTTTTCTGTATGTTTTTATTAATAATATAGCTACCTAATAAGGATATTTTAAGGGCATGTAAAAATGGTAAGAACATGATTTAATCCATCATATTCGTTTAAATGTTGACCATTTTTATGCTGCGATTACATAATTTATAAAAGAGCTGGGAAATTATGGTTTGGTTATTGAATAGCAGACATACTATATATTAAAAAACTGGAAAATTTTCTTCTGTGAAGTTATGGAAAATGCTTAGAATCTTCTTACAAAATAATAAAATTATGTAAATTATGTTGCTTTATTTCACTTATTAACTTAAAAAAAACTCTATATCATCTTAATCAATTCATTTCAGCATGTGCTATTCGAACATTTAAAAAAAATTTTACACTCTGAATGTCCTTAAATATATTTAATCGCAACTAAATTTAGTATCAGTAGCCCAGCAAAAGGATTATTTGTGTTAACAATTCAATTCTTGTCACAGAAATTTGTATCTGCAATAGGCCTACATACTAGATAAGTTTTTAAAAACTGGACAGATTTTAATCAAAAACTGCTTAGAACAATTCCATGAAAGATTGGTTTAAGATAAAAACTTTGGAATCAGTTCACCAGTGTGGGAGGTACGATACCACAGACATACACACATCAAGACTTACATAGGCGTCAAACTGTCGAAGCTTCAATATCAAGGCTCGACAATCCGTAGATTGCACATTTGTACACCATCACAGAATTTCTTATTTTTGGAGCACTCATGGACCTTAGGAAAAATGTATATTTTTCCTTTCTGCCATAACTGCTCCAAAAATAAGAAAGTCTGTGACTATGTAGTAATGTAATAAGTTGTACGAAAGTATCCTTTTCGGATTGTCGAACCTTGATTTTCGATAACAAGCGAGGGGAAAAGTCATTTCGAAAATTGTGAAAATTCACTGCTTTGGCGCTTCACCCCCCTTAAGGTATGTAGGTCCCTCCTTAGAATATGCATGTACGTTCACCTATATTCGCCCCGCAGGTCGGATAGTTTGTCAACGAAATGTTTATGTGCTGTGGACATGTGAACTTGTCATTGTTGATTGCGGAGTTATAACGTTTTTAAGGGCGGGTGTGGTTGATACTGACGACGCGCACATTACAGGTCGCAGAAATTGGTATGAGCGGTAGTTAGCTAGTAGCACGTTCACCACATGTATCCATCAACTGGCCTGCATTCAATGTACCGGCCTCCTCTTTGTCTGAGGGCCGCGGTGGCTGAATGGTCAGACCATTCGCCTCCCACCAATGCGATCCGGGTTCAATTCCCGGCGGGGTCGGTCCCCGGATTTTCTCATGTGGGAATAGTGCCGGACGATGCCGTTGGTCGGCGGATTTTCTCGGGGATCTCCCGTTTCCCCAGCCCTTTCATTCCGTCGTTGCTCCATACTCACCTCATATCATCCATCACCAGCGCTAAAGACTTCGATGTTAAGCGCTGAACAAAACCTCTCATTCACTCACACTCCTCTTTATCTGCATGATGATCTATTACAAACTGAGCAGATTACTGACTTATGCCATGGAAACATTTGACGTAATTTGGTAAACAGTATATTTTATTTTAAATCAGGAAATTGGCTTTTATTAAATGTGGTCTATAAATATTATTATAATGATTTCGACTTGGCATATTGCTTTCAATAAAATATTTAATAATTAATTTTGAATATTTTTTCAAAACTTTCGAATATATTTAATGAGATTTTAGTATTTTCAATAACATAAAAGACACATATGTACATTCGTAACTCATTGGATTAATCATATTCAAGAAGACCGTGGTTCCATTGCCGGCCATGTCATCCTTATCTGGTCTCTAATGACCTCGCTGTCGACTAGACGTAAAGCCTAATTACGTTAGTAGTATGATTTGGTTCCTTCTGGGATAAGGATTCGGAGTGTGGCGCCCGCCCGAGTGTGGTGCCCCCCCCCCACCATGTTGTGACAGCACGGCCCCGGCAGCCATGTTGGATGACCTGGACCTTTAACCGTGACCTTGACCTTTAACCTTGACCTTGACCTTGAGTGTCAAATTACCGAAAATTTCGAAAATTTCAAAAAATTTCAAAAAATTCAAAATTTTCAGAAAAATTTAAAAAATTTTAAAAATACCGAAAAAAATATTACCTCCATTTTGTTTCCGGGCGCCATCTTGTTTCTGGTCGCCATCTTAGTGTTTCCTCCAAAAGATTTTCGATTTTGCATTCCATTATTACCCCACACGTATTTATTAAATAAAATTTAAAAAAAAAATATTTTTAATAAAATTCTTTTTAATAAAAAACTACTTAATAAAAAACTATTTAATAAAAAACTTTTTATATTAAAATTATTTAATTAAATCAACTACCGTCACGTCTTTCCCTGACGATCTCCATCGACACACTGACGCCCCCACCACTTTTCACATGTATATATTAACTTATTCCCCCTCCCCCTACCACTACCCATTCCTGTATTTTAATTGGACGTTAGTCACGTGATGAATTTCCCCCCTACTTTCCCCTCTCAACGACACTCGTGTTATAACCCGCTCAAACTACCACCCCCTCCCCTTCTCCCCCCTTCCACACCTTCTAAAAAAAATTATTTTCCCCCTTCTACTTTATATACCATTTCCCCCACCAACATTTCCACTAGCCAATAGGAAGAAGTCCATTTTTCGCAGTTATTAACCCATGAATTACGAACTTCGTTATATTCAGGTTCGATTCCCAGGAAGGAACAAATTTCTTCAGTAGGTTTTCTCAGGCTTCTCCAATTAATTCCACCTTATTTGAGAATGAAGTGACCTCCCCCTTATGGGCTTGGGACCATCAAAACCCTGTGTTCAAAACTTTCACAGAGCTCTGGCGGGGTTACTCCGCATTCTCTAATTCACTTTCAGTTATTCATCGCGGTGTATGCGCTGTACGTCTCTTTACTTGTAGTTCTTCTTCAAGGAAACTGGTGTGTTAATGTCACTTGTACTTGGGATGAATATCAATCAACACACACACATATTCTCTAGTGTGTAGGGGGGGAAAACAACGCAGAAAAGTCTTGAGGAAACGCCGGAAAAAAAAAATTGTAAAACGACAGAAGTATGGTGAAAGCATATAGCACATTGCATAAAGAGTACAGCACTACCTGACAAGAAAACTATGCCTCTTGCACGGTCTCCGGTGTGCTGCGAAGTAAAAGCAGTGATGAATATCAATCAACACACACATATTCTCTAGTGTGTAGGGGGAAAAAACAACGCAAAAAAGTCTTGAGGAAACGCCAAAAAAAATTGTAAAACGACAGAAGTATGGTTAAAGTATATAGCTCATTGCATAAAGAATACAACACTACCTGACAAGAAAACTATGCCTCTTGCACGGTCTCCGGTGTGCTGCGAAGTAAAAACAGTGATGAATATCAATCAACACACACATATTCTCTAGTGTGTAGGGGGAAAAAACAACGCAAAAAAGTCTTGAGGAAACGCCGAAAAAAAAATTGTAAAACGACAGAAGTATGGTGAAAGCATATAGCACATTGCATAAAGAGTACAGCACTACCTGACAAGAAAACAATGTCTCTTGCACGGTCTCCGGTGTGCTGCGAAGTAAAAGCAGTGATGAATATCAATCAACACACACATATTCTCTAGTGTGTAGGGGGAAAAAACAACGCAGAAAAGTCTTGAGGAAACGCCGAAAGAAATAATTGTAAAACGACAGAAGTATGGTTAAAGCATATAGCACATTGCATAAAGAGTACAGCACTACCTGGCAAGAAAACTATGCCTCTTGCACGGTCTCCGGCGTGCTGTGAAAGAAAAACAGTGATGAATATCAATCAACACACATATTCTCTAGTTTGTAGGGGGGGAAAAAACAACGCAGAAAAGTCTTGAGGAAACGCCGAAAGAAATAATTGTAAAACGACAGAAGTATGGTTAAAGTATATAGCTCATTGCATAAAGAATACAACACTACCTGACAAGAAAACTATGCCTCTTGCACGGTCTCCGGTGTGCTGCGAAGTAAAAGCAGTGATGAATATCAATCAACACACACATATTCTCTAGTGTGTAGGGGGAAAAACAACGCAGAAAGGTCTTGAGGAAACGCCGAAAGAAATAATTGTAAAACGACAGAAGTATGGTTAAAGTATATAGCTCATTGCATAAAGAATACAACACTACCTGACAAG